>JBBKCR010000134.1:370853-383207 GCA_037577295.1 Ladigesia roloffi | reverse complement strand
ATTGAGGGCTGAGTTCAATTCCAGTGGTAGAGGGGCACTGTGCTTGGTCCCAATAGTGGGAGGGGGGTGGTTGTGTTCAGTCCAGTGGTGTTGAGGGGGGCTGTGTTCCACTCTAGTGCTGGTTAAGGGGGTGGAGTGTCTGAGTTCAGTTCCAGTGGTGAAGGGCTACAGTGTATTGCTCCAGTGGTAGAGTGTGGGGTTGAACGATCTGTGTTCAGTTCTAGTGGTAATGGGGCACTGTATTTGGCTCCAGCGGTGTTTTTTTGGGGTGGGGGTGGGGGCTTACATTGGTGGGGGGATGTGTTTGGTTCCGGTGGTCTGTAGGCTGCACTGTGTTAGGTTCCAATGGGCGGAGGGGGGGGCACAGTGTTAGGTTACAGTTGTAGGGGGCCACTATGTTCAGATCCAGTGGTGGGGGGGCGCTGTGTTTGGTTTCAGTTGTGGGGGGGGGCACTGTGTTCAGGTCCAGTGGTGAGGGGGCTCCGTGTTCCTGGTCAGTCTGGCGTGTGGGGGGTGAGCAGGACCGGCCCCTGCTGTGTGGGGTGTGGGTTTTAAGGGGGGCGGGGGTGGTGCTTGCGCGTGCATGCAGTGCCGTGTCCTGTTCACGCACCCCATCATTATTAATGCCTTACTGGGGTTTTGGGGCTTGGGCGCCCCACACTTGATTCTCCATATGGAACCCTGAGCAGAGCAGAGCCGAGCCGTCAGTGAGGAGTAAACATGAGCTGCAGGTGTGGGCTGGACATCCAGGGGGTCTGGTTGGTCAGTGGACCGGTCGGGGTTTACCAAAATCCTGCTAAGCCATAAACTGATCTACACTTGGTGGAGACAATGGACACATGTCAGAGGGCCGGTTCATGACTAATGACCCTATTAAGGTGCCTGGGCTGCTCATTAGGGCCTGTGCTAATTACGCTCACTCAGACACACACACACACACGCGCACACACAAAATAAAGCTGCTGTCACATAGAAATGGGGTGCATTTTTTATGTTTTTTTTAATGGTCTGTGTGTGTGTGTGTGTGTGTGAACACTTTCTTTCTCTCCCTCTTTAAACTGTGTCACCTTACGTCTCTCTCTCTCTCAGGAGGAATTCTTTTGAATTACATGACGTTTCTGCTCCACTTGCTCCGCATTCCAGGAGCAGCGCCGTTTTAGGAAGAATCGTCATAAACAATGCTCAGTCATCTCCATTCAGTGTTTTTTTCCCCTTAGTTCAGTGTTAAGATGAACAGAGAGTTCAGAGTGAGTTTGGTGCGATGCTCACTGTTCACAGTGGAGGTGAATGGATCCAGATGTCTCCCTCTAAAAACTCCCCCACAAAAAGTTATTACATCAAATGGTTTTGGTTGCACTGCCATGTTTTTTCTGCAGGAGATTTGAGAAACTTTTGGTCATAAAACAACCCATTCATGATGGAAGGAGACATGCAGGGCATTGTAAGACAATTAGTCCCCAAATAAATATGGTTTCTCCACTATTTTACTTGCATCATCCTCTTTAATATACACTCAGAGACATGTGGAGCATCACTGGGGGTCTGTTTTGGAGATGTCTGGTTCCACCTCCACTATAAAAAAAAAATACAAAATTGTAGAATGATCCATTTCACACGATATACTCTGAATACAAAAACACTTGATTATGAAGTTGAAAATGATTGTATGTGTGTATTAATGTGTAATATGTGAATGACCGCGTATATATATATATGTGTGCATGTACAAGTGTAACTGCAGTTGTAATTGTGGGCTAATTCAATTTTCTTTCAGACTTTTTCAGACATCCTGCGGATGGAGGAGGAGTGAACTGCAGGGATAAAAATCGGCTGTGTGGATGGAGACTTTGGGGTCATAGACGTCATGTTTAAAACTTGTGGTAGGAAAAGCAACCAGGCTGAAACCTGAGTGAACAGCCTGCGCAATGAAGGATTTGTAACTGTTTGAGTGCATAAGAGTTTAAGAGTGAAAATGTCAAATATTTGGAGAAAGAAGAAGAATGGGGACCAGAAGTTTCTCCTCGTGACCATTAAAGGACGGAACGGAAGTGCGTTCATAAAGTATTCATCATAAAGGAACAAATACAGTTATGTTTGTGGAATCACCTGCCTGCCGGGGGCGGGATGCAGTATTTGACGGACCTGTCCCTGAACTGTAAATCTCACTGCACAGCTCCTGCTTAACCGACCGTAAGCACTCTGTTACGCGAGCTGTTCTGTAGCTGAAGGAAAACTGGGGTGTGAAACGACTGCAGTTACCCAGAACTTCTTCAGCCCAGGGGAAAAGGATTTAGCTGCACTTTTGGTTACACTATTTTTCAGCACTTAGCTTGTTTCTTGTCTATGAACTGACTTGTTACTAATTACTCATGTTTTTTTATGCTTTTCACCCAAAATCCAGTGCCAAACTGCAACAACCAGCTAATGGAACGGATGATTTTTTTTTGTCCTGAATGGATGTGACAGCTGCTAGGTTTGTCCTCCTCACATCCTTTTGTTACGTTTAGCTGTGGACGAGTATCTTTGCTTTACCAGGCTGTTACTACTCCATGTTGCTGTCCCAATTGTTGTCACATTTCCCATTCAACTTTTTCTGATGACTCTGCTTTCCTGTAAGTGATATGTCAATGTTTAGGTGAAACAAACTTCCCTTGTTTAATTTAGAAAGGTCTTATTCTAACCACGGCTCATTTGTAACACTAATACAGAATGCAGAACTTTCCGAACAGTCCTGCACCTCCACCACCAGGGTTTCCGAGTAGGGGTGGAAACTTGGTTGGCTCTCCTTATCCACCCCACATGTCAGACCCTCAAATATCACCTAGGACCACAGAAGACTTTGCTGCCATACAGCAAGCCCATAGCATTCTTCAGAGCCATGGGCAGCACATACACCTGCGTGGACAGCAGCAGTCAGGACAGGCGTCCACTATACATGGCTATGGGCCTAGACGAGGTGTTGGAGAGATACCGCAGGCCAGTGTCCACAGTGGAAGCGGTAGCACCCTCTACCGTAAGGAGAATATGGATTATTATTTTTCAGTTAGTGGCAGAGATAGGAACCGAAGAGGAGGGACCTATGGAGCAGGATTCTGTTATCCTAACATGGACGGACACATACCTCATCAGTATAGACATGCATCTGGATCTGGATCATCCTCTGGCATGGTGTCCCCATACCCCATGGACTACAGTGCCAGTGCTGCCTCTGGAAGTGGCAGTGGTAATAGCAGTGGCAGTGGTTCGTTTTCTCCCTCCCAGCAGTTCAGTTTGGCTCAGAACGCTTCGATTCAGCCAGCGTCAGGGGCAGAATTGCACCAGCGCCACCACAGTCAGAAGTATCCCTCACATCAAGGGTTACATCAAGGTCATCGAGCCTATTCCCTCTCTGGACAGCGAATACCTTCTCAGTTTGGCCACTATCCGTCTCTTAATGCACCAACAGCACCAGCTGGGATGTATAACTCACCACCACAAAGGTATGAGGCCAGCAGCGCTGGCAGCATGGATTCCAAAATCAATAACTCGCCCACTCACTCCAATCCAAACTCTAGTACTGCCTCAAACAACTCTGGACATCAAGAGAATGTGGGACAGCCTTACTCGTCCTCCAGCCATCCTCCCTACTCACCTCAGTCTCACCCTGTTCACAAGCATGCTTCTCGGCGCACTCCTCAGCACAGTGTTGGAGGAGGCTATGAAGCTTCCTTGAAGATACAGCATGCTGCTTCTGGGCTAGCACACACTAAAAATCCTCATTCCTCCAGTCCTGCTGCACCTCACCAAGCCTCCCAGGACATGTCCAAATCTCCCATGCACTCACAAAACCAGCAGACTCCTATGAATCAAAACTTTAGCCCAATATCCAATCCTTCTCCTGCTCCATCTGCTGTGCACTCTCCCAGCTGCAGCTCCTCCTCTTCTCCACTCATGGGTGTTTCAGAGGGGTTGGGAAATAGTGCACCGTCCCACTGCCCTTCCTCACTGCCACCATCACATTCCTCTCTCCTAAACCCCCGCAGCAGTCACAACAATGTCAAGCCCTCACATACTGTACCTCAACTTAGTCCAACTCCCAGTTCAAATAGCAGCATCAGCAGTTGTGGTAGCAGTGCGGGTAGTAAGGCTACAGGTCTAAACCCAAATGTAGTGAGCTCTGCTATGAATCAAAACCGGATTGCAGTGGGTCCTCGGAGTGGACAAAGGGAAGAAAGCTCCTCCTCCCTGTATCCACAGGACAAACTTTCTCAAGATCCTGGTTTGAATAGTCTCAATGCCTTGACATCGCAAGTCGCTAATTTGCCTAACACAGTGCAGCACATGCTTTTGACAGACACAGTGCTGTCTCATAAAAGAGGCAGAGATGGTGCACAGCAGTCTCAAACCCAGCACCCAGCTGCAAACCAGCCAAAATCTCGAAACACTGCTTGTCATATCACAGCAAATGAGGAAAGTGGTGATGTTTTGGGTTCTGAGCAAGAGGATGCAAAGAGGGATCAGGGGGAACCACCAGAACATGACAAATTTAGACAAATGGGTCGATCAAGCGCTGAATCCAAGCAAGCTGCCTACTATCAAGCAAATCTGAGTCAGAACCAATCCCAATTGGGACAAAATCGTCATGGGCTAACGCTGCAAATGGAGAGCAGAATCACAGAGGCATCCATTAAACAATCATTCAGTCAAGTTTCAACACCTTGTTCTCAGACTAAGACCCCAGAAACCCAAACCCCGTCATCCTCTTCTCCACCCTCAGTTCCCCCCTTTGCAGAACCGAGTCCAAATGCATTTTCTTGCCCACCTGCTCCCTCTGCCACATCATCCTCCACTTCCTCTCCTGCTCACTCTATGCGTTCAAACTGTGCAGCTGACATTGATCTTGGTCACAATGATGATAAGAGTGGCCTGAGAGACAAAATTACCTTAAGTTTGAAAGATGAAGGAAACCCGGTTGAACAGGAAGAGGATTCCCATGAGGTAGAAATGGATAAGGTAAAACATACCCAGGACATTGTCAGTATAAAGTTGGAACATCCTGTCTCAATTAAACAAAATAAAAATGAAAAAGATGACAAGAAGATCAACTTGCAACATTTTCATAATAAACCTTTAAACACTCCTGCACAGCCTAATGTTGGAGTTGTTGGTGTGATTGTTTCTGCACGTTCAGAACAAAATCCTGAAACTAGTAAACAAACAGAGACCACATCTCCTCACTATGGCCCTGCTTATCACCTTGGCAAACTAGGCTATTCTGAGGACAAGCATTCCATAAACATGTTTAGGGATTCTGGGAGTCACAATGGAGAGGGGGAAATAGCCGTGGAAACGTACACAGCACAATATGATGTTTCCCCTAAAACTGAATTTGGGCAGGGCCTGTCCTCAAACCACTGTCATACTGGTTCTTTTAAATACAGCAATCCTGACGTGCCATACAACCCTTGCATGGGTGCAAAGAACAAGGGACGGGGTGGACCAGGAGGTGGTGTGGGTGCAAACAGATATCAAGACTACAGTCATTCACAATACAATTTTGGTACTGTGACCAGAAAGGATGCTGGTGTTCTAGGAGTGGTGGGCAGAGGTGGTATAGCAATTGGATCAAGAAGCCAGGATAATAGTTCTCAGATGCAGCAGCCTTATCCTAGTCTTTTGCAAGAAGTCCTTCAAGGTTATCACTTGGATCGACGCTATGGTCGCCCTGAACAAGTATCTAGTGCTCATCACCAGCCTAAAAATATGTCCCAGACCCATTATCATACCAGACTCCCCTATCGTATGATTGAAAACATGAGATCTCATGGAGTAGGACAGTCGGTAATGACTGGTTCTAGCATTCCCCATCAACTGGCCTCAGCAAAGCCACATACTCAAAATCAGAGTCAGGGACCAGATCATGAGATGGGACTGAACCTTCTTCATTCCTCTTGGGACTCTGAAGTGCAAAGGCCAAAATGTGATCATGGAATGTCTTCAGAGAAGGGTGCAACAAATATGTCTCCAGGCTATTCCACCCATATGCAGCAGTCTTCGGATCCTTCTGCAGGAACCCCTCCTAAGCACATTAACTTAGCCGACTATTCCTTGCCGCACAGGAAACCCCCAAGTCTAGCATCTCCACCTTCTGCTGTGCAGCAATTGCTTTTACAGGAAGCTGACTCATTGACCCCGAATGCAGAAACCCTAAATCAAACCCAATCTCAGATGTCCTCATCTTCAGGAAGGCGCTCAGTAATCTGTGATGTCTCTCCATCTCGCCGGACCACTCCAGAGAGAGAGAGGGGAACTTCTGGACCCTCTGTCATTCAGCAACCACTCTCATGCTCTGTGCTGAATGAGCAAGGGTGCAGTAAGGAGAATGTAAAAGATAAGAAACAGCAAGAAACAGAAGATGTTTCTAAGATAAAAGTGAACCCCACTGATCCTGCAAGACCAACTGCAGATGTACACAGTTCCGTGCTAGCTAAGGAAGAGCCTGGTAAAACTGTACATGCACCCACGGATGTGAATTCAGTAGCAGTGTATAGACACAGTGGAAGCAAAGGGAGCACTGAACCTCCAGTCAACCCTTCATATAATTCTCAGCAACATCTATCCTCTGATACCCGGACATCACCGGCCAGACGCAAAACATTTTCACAGGCGGCTGATGGATCTGGTTTTTCCACTTATGGCTTTGGTGATACAGTAGATAGGTCTAAAATGAATACTCATCCATCTCATAATCCCTTTCATGCATTATCAGCTGCAAGTCACATACCACCGTCAGCTAACAAACTGCAAGCGTACCCACACTCGTTCTCTCTTCAGCATCCACAGAGCATGGATGACCGATTTGATTGGTCTGCGAACAGTTACAGACCTAAAGATATTACTGTTCACCACAACTCTGCCCAGAATTCTGACCAAAAATGTAAAATGCAGTCTCCGCCTGAGGGTTTGCCCAGTCAGCATCAATTATCGAGACAACACTCTTATCCCGGCTCTCAATTTGAAACGGGATCTCAATATGACATGAAAATGTGGGAATCCTTTGGTGAAAGAGAAGGAGCTGGAAGCCAGCAATCTGGAGTCCCTCATGAATCTGCTGGCTCACAGACAGCACCAACTAGTGGCCCTCCACCTCTGGAGGTGGATGTCTCACGAAGTATTATGGGAGAATCAACGAAATCATTCCACCCCCCTGCAGTTGCCAGTGTTGTTGGTTCAGGTGGCAGTAATGTGACCCCAGGAACTCACCAAGGACATCGCCCTACCAAAACTGGAGGTTCAGCCGAAACTAACCCATTAATGATGAGAAGGAGAGTACGGTCCTTTATTTCTCCAATTCCTGCCAAGAGGCAGCATCAGGATTTTTCCAGTCAGAGGAGTGGATCCTCTTACCATTCTCCAGTACCACATACTGAATCTAGACAACTGGGTGAAAATGATACAACCAGTGCAGACCCTCGTCCCAAATTAGCTTCGCCCAGCACACCCATTACTAACTCGCCCCCACAAGGGAAGACAAAGATTCTGCCACCAAGAAAAGGAAGGGGCTTAAAACTAGAAGCAATAGTGCAGAAAATTACCCCAAGCAAAAAATCCAGTTACAACAATAGCCATGCAGATGCTGATTACCCTGATGTGTCACACTACAGCTCCGATATGCCTGATCCAGAGATTGGTGCACCTTTCTCAAGCGCCTCTCACAGAGAAGGTGGCTGTTTACCTTACCTTGATGAAGCTCACTCTTTAGATGATATTTTGCCCTACAGAGCAGAAGATGCATATTCTTGTGATTCTCAAGTTCTTAAACCGAGTGCGGCTGGCTCTACAAGTGGAGGCCTAAGAAACATGCCAACAGATTTCGACTTTGGATTAGGCACAGCTGGTTCTGGTGCAGGGCCTGGAACAGGTGAGAGTGATAAGGATGATTTTACTTTATTAGGTCCCCTGCCCCCACCTCCTCCGTTACCTCGCCCTGTTCAGGCCTCACCTCCTCCATCCTCATCTGCACTCTCTGATATACAGCAATTCACCAGTACCTACCAACAGTTGGAGACAAGAAGGGGGGAGCAATCTGCTGCTAACATACTGAGACAGAAACTACAAGAGAGTGGAATGGGTTTCGATGATTATGGGGGAGGGGATTTCTATGGAGCAACTCCACCCCATAGCCAAAGCCCAGGACACCATCATCTTGCCAGAGGTTCACACTTAGGCTCTGCCAGGATGACAGCCTCAGACTCCAAAACATCTGACTCCATCGTGCCCAAAGGATATTTCCCATCAGGAAAAAAGAAGGGAAGACCAGTAGGAAGTGTCAACAAACAGAAACGTGCACAAGGTCAAGTCCAAAATCCCACAGCTATGCCTGCAGCCCCTCAGACCCCCCCTGCGACTGGTTCTGCTGCTGTTGCTACTCCACAGATTGCCCCAAATCTCAGTACTGGGGAAGATTCAGTCACAGCTTCAACACTACCTGATGAGAAACCCTGTCCTTCTGTGGATCTTACAGCCCCGGCCCAGCCAGTGAATGAAGACATTGAAGGTGAGGATAAGCAGCTGGAAACAGATGCAAAGTCTGTGAAACACAGGCAGAAAAAGGGGAAAGAAGGGAATGAAAGGACCAGCTCAGGGGGCAGGCAGTTTCGTCGGAGGAGAGGATTGGTGCCTAAAGAAGAGCTGGATCCTCTAGCTAGTGGCGGAGGAAACGCAGGCCTAAGTGGGGTTATACAAGACACCAGAAAAAATGTTTTCTCTCCATACATACATGTAGAAAGGAAAATAGCTGAAATTGGTGCTGTGTGTACCATTGTCAATTCTGAGGAAGAGAAAACAAAAGGAGGTGGTAAAGGGGGCACTTCTGCTGTGGATGCCCCCTCAACCATCTCTTTGTCATCTCAGACAGTCAAAAAAGAGAGGGAGACTGAGAGGATGCAGGAAAAAGGGATGACCGAGCAGACTGACACAGTTCAGTCAGGAAAGTCACTTCCAACCTCTGGATATGTCCTCCCAGGCCCTGTTGTATCTGAGACAGGGCATTCTGGTCGTTTCCTGTGCTGCCTGTGCCAGAAATGGGCAAATTACAAGAACCTTGGAGATCTTTATGGTCCCTTCTACCCTGCTGAATATGCTGCCAAGTTTCCGAAGAATCAACCCCAAATTCGACAGACCTTGTCAAGCTCTGGGGCAGCTAATGCAGGACAAAGTGTTTCTTTGGTTTCAGCAGAATTACCTGCCACTGAAACACTTCATCCTCCAGATATTAAATCAGCAGTCAGTGAATGTACAGTTAATCAAACCACAAACCCAACATCTCCCATTATTACTATTGGAACTGCTTCCCCTGAAGCAGGGGAAGTCATACCATGCCTGAGTGCTAAGGTGAGTGCTGATGGCTCTGAGGCACTAGTAGAAGATAAGGATTTGACCCCAGAATTGGAGCCAGTTACATTGAAACCCCCTGACCTTGAGAATGAGCTCAGCCAGAAAAGACAACTAAAAACAGAGGATCTGCAGCAACGTCCACAGCACAGAAAGCTAACTTCTCATCCTCGTTTCAAAAGGAGACACAAATCCGGTGAAGATGTGCCTCGCACGATTCCAATTAACAGTAAAGCTTCACTGCCTTTTCAACCTCCCCCACCTAGTCTGGACTCCTTGGGTCCATTGGCTCAGCTTGCTCAGCTCCCGCTAGTGCCCTTAGACCCCGAGGAGCTGTGGGTGCATGAGAGTTGCATTGTATGGACTAGTGGGATTTACCTGGTCAACGGGAGATTGTATGGCCTACAAGAAGCACTAGACGGTGCCAGAGAAACTGTGAGTTTTTCTTTAAGATGGAATTGTACTGTAATATACATATTTATTTGACTAAATATTTTTTTCTTGTGTTGAGTTTTTCTGTGTCCTCTTGTTTCTTCAGAGCTGTTCTCATTGTGAGATGGCTGGTTCCACTCTGGGTTGCTACAGCAAAGGTTGCACCCTGAGGTATCATTACCTGTGTGCTCTGGAAGCAGGTGAGGTTCATGTGATTTGCTAAGACTGTACCTCAGATGTTTGGTGGGATATGATTAATGTGTAGGAGATTTTACCATAAAACTAATTTTGCAAAAGATGTGTGAGATGTGATGTTGGACATCGATTTACCTCTGAAAACATAAAAGAGGTTGATTTTTTTTTCTGTTCTCTCTTAAGAATGCTACCTAAATGAAGACAACTTCTCCTTGAGGTGTCCAAAGCACAAGGTGAGGTAAAACTACTGTCTGGAGCAACTGATGATTCCTTATTTGGCCAGAATGGCAAAATGTTATTTCTTGAAAAAAAAAAAATTAGAATTATTATTGCTTGCAATTACCAGTAGTAGTAGGAAGGCTAATACTAGTACTACTAAAAGTTACAATAATAACAGCAAAAGTATAGCAATAATAATATAATAATTATAATTATTATAACAGCATAAAAACTACATTTGTTATTACAAATGTAATAACAAATGTGACAATAATAACAACAACCAGATTGCATTTCTGTGTGAAAATGCATCATGTGATTTTACGGTTGCTATAAAACTAGCATTTGGAGAAACCTAAACATTGCTTTTGTGGCTAAACAAATGTTTGTGTTTTAAAAATATAATGACAGTGTGGATTTAAACCAGTGCTTGTTCTGATTCTTCATTGCTCAGCAGTTTACCTCTGAATCACCATGGGTGTACGCTCGTACTTTGAAAGCTCTAACAGGAGAAATGACTCCAAACATGAGTGGAGTGAAAATAGTAATGAAACTTAAGAACAATGACACAGTCCCACTAATAATAAAAATAAAATTTAAGAAGAACACCAGTGTGTTCTGATACACTAACTGGATTTATTTCCACAAGAAAATACAAGTGTAATTGCGTGGTTGCTATGGAAACAATGACTGTTGCTAGGTGGTTGCTATGGTGTTATGAGGGGGTCATTAGTGGTTCAAAATTGTTAGGAATAAAAATATTTATAATAGTAATATAACTTAAGAAGAATACCAGTGTAATAAAAACAAAGTGCAAATCTGTGAGGAGCCATTTTTTTCCTCAGAGGTCATGTGAGTAGGCAACTCTGTACAGTTGCACTGGTACTAATCAAGTTCAGGGGGTCCTTGAGTTACGACACAGATCCCTTTCTTTCACATAGATGTAATAGATTTTGGTGCAAGGCGAAACGCACCCTAGCTTAAGTCAATTACTGATCCTAACAGAGTTGTAACTTCACAGAAAAGGAAAAGACAAAACATCCCACTCATACGCTGCATTCCTGTGTTTTCTTGTGCCACGCACAGCCAAGCTAGGTAATCCAAATAATCTGTACGTATAAGGCTAACAGTGTAATAAGAGTGGGAGTGGGATTGGGCCCGCAAACTTGAAACGTCATATATCGATACCCGAGAACCCCCAGTACTTTCAATTTCTGTGACTGAGTTGCTATTGTAATGTATGGGGAGAGACAGCTAATGGTCGAGTTGCCTTAAAAGTGTTTGTCAGAAAAAGTCTGAGACATCATGGGTAAGGTGGCAGGATGGGGACATAACAAATACATTTTATTAACACACAGCCAAATCGTAAACAATAATGCCAATTTTGTAAAAGTGTTGTTCTTGTAGTTTAATTGATAAAAATAGAATGTGACTGCAGCTGCATGTCAGTATTCAGGTGAGAGTGGTTCTCACCATCTGGTTTCAATGTTTGGTAAGAGATGAGTTTATGACCCTCTCCATGGTTCAGCAGTGAAACAATGTCTTAAATGAATAGAATCAAAATCACTTGTTTGTTTTAAACACAAAAGCAGTCTAAGGATTCATGTATATTATGTTAGTATTGCTCCTGTTTGACGTGTGTGTGTATTTTTTAGTTTCCCCCAAACAGCAGACCTGTGAAGCCCGTGGTGGCGTACCTGGAGCAGTCTGAACGCGGCTGAAGACGCACACATACACACACACCGCGGTCAGGTAGTTAAACCTATTTCACTTTTATTACTTAGTTTGTGTTTGTGTGTCATTGTCATGTTTTTGGTGGATCGTTTTGGTGGTGTAGCGTGGCAGTGAGAAGGTGAGGCAATATCACAACAGAGTCAGAAATGGTGTTGATGTGAGACCAGGAACAGAGACCAGGTCGGAATAGTGTTTAGGTGAGACCAGGTCAGAACAGTGTTGAGGTGAGACCAGGTCAGAACATTGTTGAGGTGAGACCAGGTCGGAACAGTGTTTAGGTGAGACCAGGTCGGAACAGTGTTTAGGTGAGACCAGGAACAGAGACCAGGTCAGAACAGTGTTGAGGTGAGAACAGGTCAGAACAGTGTTTATGTGAGAACAGGTCGGAACAGTGTTTAGGTG
>JBBKCR010000134.1:309721-335805 GCA_037577295.1 Ladigesia roloffi | reverse complement strand
TCCGAGCACAGATATTGACTCGTATTACTCGTATGATACTCGTACTCGTCAAAAGTGCTTTATCCGTACTGGATACTAATTTCAACTTAGTATCCGGCTTATCCTTAATAATTACCCATCACAAACATTCTCATCAATAAGCAAAAGAAAAAGTAAGGGAAAAGACAGCCAATACTAAAAGGTATACCTGAAATCTAACCCTTAGACTGAAGATCCACCCTTGGAATTGGATTGGGTTGCCTGTCCCTAAGCCAAACTATGTGAATGACAGAAGTGATCACACTGCAGCTTAAAACAGCTTAGAAGAAAGAAATCAGTCAAGCTGCAGTCCATGAGATTTAAGCTCTATCACTGAGTTTCAAAAGACTAATCACAAGCCATGGGCAGCATGTAATTCAAAGCCATTTGTGACTGACACACTGGCTACCCAGTGTGGCTGTAGAGATTAATGTACTGTATCAGCAAAGCACTGTAACAGTGGTATAACACAGAGGTCCCCAACCACTGAGCTGCGGACAAGTATCAGTCCGTGAGACATTTGGTACCCGGCCCCACGGAAAGTAAGTATTAAAAAATTTTTATTGACTATCAAAGTCTGAAAGGCCTTTCATTTAGAAAAAAAAAGTGATACTCTTATGGGTGTCATTGCCATTGCCATTTAACCAGAAGGGGACGTGTCCCGTTCATATTTCATTATACTTCGTTTGGAACCCCCACATTTAAGATAAATAATTAATTTACCAGCACTGTTGAATCTTGAATCTTTCGCGAAGGAATCCACTCCACTAAACCAATAGAAGAACACACACTACTGGAAAACCTGAGCTGATTTCCAGTGGTGTGTGTACTTCTATCGATTAAGTGGACTGGATTCTTTCACAAAAGATAAAGATGCAAGATTCAAGAGACAGGGATTTCCAAATACCCCCACCACTTAAAAGTACGGGATTTGCACGCACACAGCAACTCCACCCCCACCCAAACTCCACCCCACACCCACAAACCACATCTCCATGCACAAACCCCCCCACCCCATATAACAAATGTTTCTGACACACCCCTGGATACTGTACATCAAAAAGGGAGCCCAGAAATTGGCAAAAATTACTTAAAACAAACCCTTGTTTTTTGCTGTGTCTAGACCGGTCCATGAGAATATTGTTTTACATAAAACTGGGCCATGGCGCTAAACACGTTGGTACCTGCTGGTCTAACTAACGTGTAAGGTTTCTGGGAAATCTGGAGGTCAGCGTATGCATTAGATCCTCAGGGTACTTCTGAGAGGGATTTCTGAGCATACCTTAGCCTAATAATTCATTTTCCAAATCTAGAATTCAAAGCCTCCTCACACATGTTCCCTACAGGTATGGAAAATCTTATTAGTTTGGTGACCTTAATGAACCATGCGCTCAATGTTTCAATCCAAAAGCCTTACATTTACATAATGCATCAAATATATAGGAAAAAAAACGGTGCTAATCCTGCCAGAGCGACAGTCCTGCCTCATGTGTGCCATTGCTGTTAGATGCATTGCAGAAGTACACACACAAGCATACAATAAAACATACAGATTTCGAAACATATAGACTTTTAATGGCTTATTTTAAATGTGGGTAATATTTGTGTAATCAAACTGCAAGGTCCCTGAAAGCTGAGGTACAGTGACATTGTTTACTTTTGGTTTTCTTGTTCTACGTGTTCTTGATAACTCCATTTTCAGCTTTGAGTTAAATGATTTGCTGTTACACTTAGCGTTTACATAACCATGCTATGAACACCATAGTTCATGAGTTAAATCGTATGTAGTATCTGTTAAATGACATCTCATTTAAAAACATCTTGAGGTATTTAATTCAAAAAGAGCTAAAATCACAAAGCGGAAAGCAGACTGTTTGTTTGGCTCTTTGAGAGAAAGTGCCACACTAATAGAGCATTGAGGCTACAGGCCCACACCTTCTGTATCACATGACATATTCTGATTGTCATTTAACTGTGCTCTAACCTCAGAATTCAGATCAAGGTTAAATGTAATCAAACCATAGAATTCTTGTAGAGTCATGACATGAAATTGAAAGCAGGTCACATTACAATTACATATGTGGAGTAAAAGATGAATGAAAACAATTTCAGTTAAATGCATTGATAATGGAAATGTGAGCAAAAGAGAGGTCTATTATAATAACAGTATTACATGGGTGAGGTCTTGGAAACTGAACTCTCCAGACATCACCAATTTCTGAAGTTCACAAGTAAGCAATTGGCTGATGTGCTGAAGATGGCTGCCACTACTGATCATGCAAGAAACACTTTATGCTAAAGGAGTTCATATGGTTTAGACTCACATTGGCAACAACTATGTGAAAGATGCATTTATTTAAGTAATGTATGTCATTTTATTTCTATAAAGGTCTATTTGTAGACAAGTGTCATTAAAAATGTGTACAGTTACTTCCCTAAAAATGTGAGATTTGTTTTTGTAGAATCAGTCACTTTCCTTTGTATAAAATGGCTTCACTCATCTTTTGTGTATCTCAGGCTCATTTCCATCCATTTTAAGCTCTTCAAAGACACCTAAAATTCCGTTTATTGTGAATGGTCAGCATGAATATAAGAAAAAAAGCATGACCTGCATCAGCAAATTCCACTTCATTACAAAGTGGAAGTGTGAGAAGCCAGCCTGGGGCACAGGGTACCTCCGCCATCATAATCAGCCTCATCAGCGGCACCTGCTATCTGCCCTATATAACCGGGGCTCACAGGCATGCTGGCTGCAAAGTCTTTGTGATTGTTTGTTGTCCCCAAACTGTCGCTTAGATTGAGCTTGTGCCAGTATCACTGACTGATTCTGAGCACTGGGGGTATGGGGGTTCCATCACACCATCTCTGTGTTTGGAGATTACTAGCTTTACCACTCCTTTTTTGAGCTCAGGTGTTTTTGTTACCCATTCTTAATGCTCCCTTCAGGCACCCCCTTCAGGTATATTCTCAAAAACACACTGCACATTTTCAACTAGGCACACACATGTTTATCTTCCTTTTTCTTAGTGGGAGCATTTCAGTCAGCCCTGTCCAGGTCTGCCTGTTTGTTCTCTCCAAGCCATTTTCACAGGCTCCTTTCCAAAAAGAGATCTAATATTGAATCACCACCCAAGTGGTGCCACAAACCCAAACAGCAATTCACTTGCCTGCCACCCAAATGGTGCGAGTTCAAGTCCCACTTGTGGCTAATCTCATCCACTTCACCCTTTTGCAACAGGTTCAAGTCTGACCACAGACCTCACCTCCACTATCCACAGGTTTTATCCAGTCAGTCTCTGCACTCGGGCACTTCCTTAAACCTACGATTAGCAGATTGCCCTGCAATTATTACACATGGATTACATATATATGCATATATTATGTAAATATGGATGATTCAGTGGTGATTTACTGGTGCAGAGTTTATTGTAGCCCGGAAATCAAGGCTTTGCATGACCCTTTACTTATCTGACTTGCTCTTTCCTCAAGTTTTTACTGCTTTCTCACGTCTCTGTGTTTGTGTCTGTCTGCCTTTCTCCTGCTCCGTCCCTCTCACTCTCTGCTCTCGCTCCCACTTTCATGTGAGCATATGGTCTCTGGATTGAGCTAGCCCAGTGCTCTGAGAAGTAATGTAATAGATGCTGGTGATCAAAGAGTGGGGGGTGGGGAGTGGGCCTTGCAAGAAGTCCCCAGGGACCATCTCCATCGGGAGGTAGGAGGAGTGTGTGTGTGTGTGCGTGTGTGTGTGTTTGTGTGTGTTTGTTCTGGGTGGTGTGAAATGCTGAATCACAGACGCATGGCAGTGCTGCTCATTGAGATTCTGTAAGCCACATTCACATACTTACAAGGAAAAGACACAGCAATACAAATACACACACACTCCCATGTGACACCTTTTGTCAAACCAAGCATAAAGTAGGACATCTTTGCGTTACAGGCCCACTCTGGCCAGCAAATGACTTATTCCTCTCTCATACACACAGACACAGACGTGTGCATTCATGGAAATGCAAGTAGAGAAGCAGTGCATTTGCAAAGATAATAGCAGATAATTGAGGACATCCTGTCATAAATCATCTAAAAGCACATTTCAGCACATACACACAGGCATGTGTAGATGTTAATCAATGAGTGCACTGCTGTGATTTATGAGCAAACTTTCTTTCATAATCACATTCAGCTGAACACATTTGCAAGGACACTTTCCTCATATAGTAAGATATTTTCTGCCTGTTCGTGTTAAGCTAGTGATGGTGCAACAGAATTTCATTGAATTTCCACAGTAGACTTGGATTTTGGAGATGCAGCTTTGTTTATAAAGCTCTGGTAACAGGCACCTCAGGTTCCATATAACGAACAAACAAACATGAATAATAATGCTATAATAATGCATTATATGATCATTCAAAAACAACATGTTATAATTAAGTACTATTATGTACTATTTGAAATAATTTTATTCGTACATAATTTGCCATACATGCATACATACACTTAAATACATGCACAAATATTCTGAATATACAAACATTTTGTAGGAATATAGTAAAAAATATTTCAATCTTCCTAACTCACTTAGATCTCATGTCTTTAACGTGTGAGTTAATGATTAGTTCTAGCTGATCGCAATGTATTTCAACACTTTTCTTTGTCCCATTTTTATGTTTTTGACTCACATTTACTGAATACACAAATTCATTGTATATAGTGGTAAATATACATTTGTACACGACATTTCTGGTATACATTTCTACTTGTGCTTGATTAATTGTCATAATAACTCATAATGTATCCACTGATGATATAAAATACCAAGCAAATTCCAACTTGTATTTAATGGGACGCCTTTTATGCCAGATTTCTTAAAGAACTCTGACAGCATGCCTTCAGATGAATGTATCAAGCCGCTGTTAGATCTTGTCTGCATGCAAACAACCTCCATGGTAAAAGGGAAATCCAACAGCAAATTAACACGAGAAAGTGGAGCACAGCCTTTCGTGGAAATTCACTCTGCTGATACCACTGGGATGAGTGGAGGCCATCACTGTTTACTTTCTTGTTCCTAGGGTTTATGCCTACATCCCACATGTGAACACACACACACACACACACACACACACACACGCATAGATACACAAACATTCATGCATGCACACACACACACACATATGCACACACACACGCACACACACACACACACACATTCGCATGGCTGAAGGGGTCATACTACATAAAACAGACGTTACCAGAGTCCAGCTGTACCCCTCCACACACACATACACAAATACTGCTGCTGAGCCCCGACACCATTCTCTGGTCTGCTGTTGCCACGGCAGCAGTTAGTGAAAGAGAGGGAGAAAAGGAGCAACAAAGCAAGAAAAAAGCAAGAAACTGAATGCATGTAAGAGGTAAAATAGATGAGTGACTAAGGGTGAAAGATGTAGTGGTATAAAAATAGAAAATCAGGCACAGTACATCCCTGTCCAAAGTTCTTATAAACTCATTAAAGATTGTAACATAATTGAAATATGTACACATCCATTTACGTTCTTCTGTGGCACTTTGGTGTAATTTCTATTGCTTCTATGCTGGTTATGCTGGATCCCTGTTGTTTCTATTCTGTATTCTTCTGCTTCATTGCGTGTTGGCGAGTTACATGTGGTATTCCAACCCCTACTCAGGCACCAACAGCCAGGCCATTGCGCCAGTAGTGTCTCAGTAACTTTGACCAATTGGTCCGAATTTCAAAATGGAATCAAATGAGACCACGCCCACTGATTGCACCACTGATAAGATTTTGTGCTAATTAGCAAGATTTTGCGAGCTAGTCCCTGTTTTTTCAACAAATCTGCACAATTGTGGTCTCGTTGTAATTTGGGGCACTTGGAAATTTACAAACAGCATGGCCACCATAGGCAAATTAAGCTTGTCAGTATTGCATACAATGAGTTAAACCGAAATTACTCATAAGCCCTTTGGTCAATGCTTACTAAATTTAATGAACCAAAGGAACAATAACATGTACCAAATGTCGCAAACATCGGCCACTGGGAGGTGATACAACAGGATATTTGGATTCAAAATTGAATTGTTTAATTTTGATATTTTGTGTGCTAAAGCAATTACACAGCTATGCACCTTCAGCCACAAGATTGAAACCACTGGTGAAGGGCATAATATTGATTATCTCATTGCAGTGGCACCAGTCAAGGGGTGAATTATATTAGGAGGCAAGTGAACAGTCAGTTCTTGAAGGTGAGGTGTTTCAAGCAGGAAAAATGGGCAGGTGTAAGAATTTGAGCCTCTTTGACAAGAGCAAAATTGTGATGATCCCATCAGAGCATCTTCAAAATGACAGGTCCTGTGGCTTGGCTAAAAAAATATGTGGGGAGTGAAGGCTAGCACTAGGATCATGGAATGATGAAATAACTTTTACGGGTCAGATGAATCATGCTTTCTTTCACATCATGTGGAGTAGACAGTCAGGTGCATGTGCGTCGCTTACCTAGGGAAGAGATGGAACCATGACTAAAAAGAAGGTAACCTGATGATGCCTTGAGCAATCTTCTGCTTTGAGACCTGAAGTCCTGGTATTTATGATTTGCTGTTGCATATTTTTCACCTGAGGGACTAATATGTAATCTTATTTTATCTAAAAGTTGATTTTGGAAAAAAGGTTGGTTATTTGATAGTGGGTGTATAAGCTGCTTGATCCTTCTCCCTGTTTTACTCTAGTTAAATAATATAAATAACAATAAAAGAAAGAAAAGGAGAGACCCTCAGAATACACTGATGGGCATTTCAGCAGAAATCATTTTACATTTCAACACACATCTCAAATTCAACTTTTCAGTTACTGTATTAAAGCAGTAACATATAATTTGTAGTTTATTTGGCCCAATACTTTGGGTAGGTGAACAAAAACGCAACGATTTCCCTGAGAGACTGAATGAGAGAATTATGTGACATATGATAGATTAGCAGGAACAATTGACTGTGTAAGAACAAAGCAGGCAACACTGCAGTGACAATATGTACACACTACACGTCCACACTTTGTGTGTTTTCACAGGCTGATGGACTGAGGAGCACATATTTGCTTGGCAGACTAGACTGTCATCCTGCCTCAAAATAGTTTCTCTTGCAGTCATTGATTAGTGGTCAGGTTTAAAAACATGGCAACATTATTTTCAAACCGATCGATTTGAGTTACACTGTAAGTTTCTTTCCTTTATTGTTCGGGGCCAACCTCTGTTAATATTTCAATACTGATGCAAGCAGTCTAACAAAGCAGCGCTCTATTAGCTCACAGTGCACTCTCCAAGGCGAATTTTTCTTTCCTTTTAACTTCTGGTTAATGCACATCGCACATCTCTACATAGCTGTGGGTGTTTTCTCTAATTATATATTTGTTTGGGTTCAGCCTGGAGCACATGTACATGCATGAAGATCTCAAACACTTTTTTTACGTGGCAGTCAAAAGCTGTTTGCTCATTAGCACAAATTAAGCTTGACATATGCCCTCTAATGGGTCAAAATGTGCTCAACAACAGCACTGCATGGTCAATTCTGTAAATCCTGCAAACAGATCGCTACAGGAAGTTACAGCAAGTTGTACAAACCTGCTGTACAGAAAGAAGAATTTGAGGCTGCAGACATTGGCCCTTCTTAAGACCTTCGGAAAACCTTCTTACACATTAAACCATGAGTTTAAAATAGCAATGTTGCATGCTATTGTAGGACATCAAAATCATTCATAGACTTGTGCAATGTGTAAATCTTAAAGTGTCATTCTGGATGAAAAGTATTCAGCTGTATTCTGCAAACTTATATCCCCCAGCTCCATCAGTTTGATGGTATCCATAATTCTGTATCATGTTAATTCATCAGTCTTCCCTCACTGCAAAGCACAACACACATTATGCAAAATATGTCATACATCCACTGGGATTCCCTGTGGCCTCACTCAGTTCTGACTGCTATAGACACTGATCTTGCAGCCTTGCTACTGCTCTTTCTTTGGTTTAAAAAAACAAAACAAAAATTATATCGACATTAACACAAAATGTACATCATATTAATTTTCCTAACCTTTCAGCCAACAAGTAAAGTCAGGATTTAGATAGCTAGAAAAAAAAAAGACAAGCTGTCATTTATACAATCCATTCTTTCCATGGAAATGGCAATGTGAAAAGCATTACCACAGTTATAGTAGCGACAATATATTCAGTTTCCTAGCAGCATCATTAAAGAGTCAGCTTCCTACAGCATTCTCCAACCTTTGAGGGGAAAAAAAAACATTTTTTACAGCCTGCCATCACAATCCACCATAAAGCTGTTGTAGGCTTGTTCCACCATGAAAATGAAGTTTTCCTAGTCTTAAAATTCACATTTAAGGTATACCTTGAGAAAGAAGTTTTGATTTGCTTTTTTGGCAATCATGTTTGCCTTTTATTCTGAATATGCTGAATATATATGTGTGTGTGTATGATGGCTGCACCATCCCATCTGTGTAGAGGCCGTTCCCTGTCTCCTGAATGTTTGTTCTTCAACCCTTTATTTATTTCCAGTTGCTATTTATGTCCCTTGTCCCTTACTAAGCGTTCGTGCCCCATTTGTATCACATCCTGGTCTGACTGGTTTCACCTGTTTCCTGTTAGTCAGTGGTTTCACCTGTGTCTTGTTTCCTTGTCTGTATTTAAACCCCAGCAAACCTCAGGATTGCTGAGGCTGTATATGTTGCATTGGCTGGTGGTTTTGTCACTTTGTCTTGTTGCTTTATTTTATTGTTGCATTGTCTTATTGCATGTTGCCTCTTGGTTTTGTTTTGTCCCATGGCACACGGTCTGCATCACCCCCTGTGTCCATGTCTAGTACCCTCAAATGTCTCGAGGAGAAGCTTCTTGCCCTCAGGATTTCTGAGGAGGAGCTTGGTGCCCTCAACACTTCAAAGAGAAGCTTCGTGCCCTCTGCATTTCCGAGGAGAAGCACAATGCCTTCAATGGTTCTGAGAAGTTTGAAGCTCTCAACGGTTTCAAGGAGAGCGTGTCCCCCGACGTTTTTGATGAGAGCGTAGCCCTTGAGGAGAGCCTGTTCCAGTTCTTTTGCTTGGTGTTTTTTTTTTGTGGTGCACAGGTCTTGGGTCCCTGGTCTGTATGTGATCTCCTTATGGGGTAAGTTTGCGTTTCATGTCTGTTGTCACATTCTCATTCATGTTTTCTGTCTGTTACAAGTCCGTGTTCCTCTGTTTTTGTATTCCATGTGTGTGCATGTTTCCAGCCCCCTCCCAAGTCTCCAGCCCTCGAGGGTTTCGAAAAGAGCCCAGTCCTGAAGCCTGATTTTAGTTTTACTTTGAGAAGCACGGATCTCGTGTTGTGATTGTCCTGTTGTGATTGTTGTGTATGTCCCTCCTGTTTTATATCCAAGGTTGAGGAGAACGTAGTGCCCTTGGCATGTCCGAGGATGAGGCTTCGTGCCCTCGGCATGTCCGAGGATGAGGTTTCGTGCCCTTGGCATGTCCAAGGATGAAGCTTCGCGCCCTCAACGAGCGTTAAGTCTTGTTTCTGTTATTTTGTTTTTTTAAGGTTTTGGGTCTCGTGTTTTGTATGTGGTTTTCCCATTCGTGTGTGTCGTTTCACATTAAATGTGTTCACGTTTCCCTGTCTGTCTTTCATGGTTATTGTTTAAATGTATTCCATGTTTTCTGTTCATGTGTCCCCTGTCTGTTTTTCATGGTTCATGTTTTATGTATTCGCGTCTCTCTGTTCACATTTCTTTGTCTGTCCTTCAGTGGTTCATGTCTAAGGGATTTGTGTTTTTTGTTCATGTTTTCCCTGTCTGTTTTACAGGCCCGTGTTCCTCTGTTTTTGTACCCCAGGTTGCGCACGTCTTGCACGTACTGCCGTATCCATGTTTTCTGCCCTCTGCGTTTGCGAGGAGAGTTTAGTTCTTGTTCCCTGATTTGTCTTTTCTTTGTTTCTTTGAGGAGCACGGGTATCATATTATGTATGTTTCTGATTTCTGTTTTGTAATGTGTTCTGTGATCATCTTTATTTAAGGAATGTTCTATTTTCTCTCCCTGTCGTGCAGTTGTCATTAAAGTCATATTTATGAATTTACCTTGGCGTCCGCCCTTTTAACTTCCCTGAACCCAACCGTGATAGTTTTATACTGAACTTTCAAGAAAGCTTAAGGATAATTAATGACACAAATTCATGTAAATAGATGTTGCACAATTTTTGACAATTTAATTCATAAAACTAAATATTAGAGAATTTTCAAAAATTTTATTTTCTTGCAACTATATTTTGACTCTGTTTAGCATCAGAGTAATTCTATCAACTATACTGAGAGAACTTTATACTTCTATAAATTGTTCAGTCTGGCAAAAATATTAAGCCTCACATATCCTGTTAATTATTGCTTTGGATCTAAATCAACTGCATATTTAAATTAATATTTCCACATGAAAAATATTTTAATTTCTTATGCATATTTGTGAGAGATTGTTGTGATTCAATTTAAATATTTTGGTGTCAGGAGTCATATGCTTCTACGAGCCATTTAGACGGCCACCAATTGTGATGTTTGCATAAGGAAATTTGCATAGAACCACCCCTCATCTTTCGAGCCCCCACCCACTATAGTAGTTAAAATTTTTTACATATATAAATACATATACTCATATACATATACCGTTCATTCTTAAGTTTACATATTCATACACATTTATATATTTTTCAATACATTCGCCCATATTTAAATTTCTAGATAAATTGTATTGTGTATCTTACTATATATTGTAACGTTGCGTGGTTTAGTTTTTACTCTATCCTTTTTTTTGGCTGCTCTTGTCTTTGTTCTGTCCCCTTTATGACATGAAGATGCTAATGTCCCAGTTGTGGAACTAATAAAGTTTTATCTTATCCCTTACATACTAAGATTTGTCCAGAAACACAGAATAAGGTGACATCCTCTAATGTATAGCAAACTAAGCCATTCCATCTTTACAAGTTACAACAAATTCCAGGAACCCAAAGAAAATACAGCTCATACAGGGATCACACCGAGGCAATCATTTTACAGTAAAAGCTATAAACACGAACAACCACTAAATGATATCCACTCTTTAAATGCTAACTCTCCTAAGTCTGAAATCATGAAAAAACATTAGTGCACTTAGGCGCAATATATCAGCAAGTAAAGCAGAGGGAGTACAATTGACCAAGCACGGATTTACTGACCAGACCAGTGAAGTCGGGTTTCTGACTGCTAAGGCCACCAGGAGACCACAAAGCCAAAGGGGGCTCATATACACAAGATGTAAATATTGAACAGCTACTTCATGGACACAAAACTAATAATAATAAATCAATTACATAAAGTCATCTGTACTCAGACCCCTCATCCAATCATGGGAATTTGCCTCTGCCATTCCAGTGAGTTATTGTCTGTAGATTATTTGTGATGGTGATGTTTTAATCCTTGACCCCGTAGGACTAATTCGGTTTTTGCATGGTTTGTTTTGGTTTAAAAGAAGAAGAAGAGAGAAAATGTAGAAAATATTTAGAAGGTAAGTTACAAGACAACCTTCTATCTCTTAAAAAACCTCCCTATATATTTATGGTGAAAATGACCATTGCAACGAATCACATTTGTCTCATTATAGCTTAGAAACATACTGTGTGCAAGCAGCTGGGCTTCAGCCTGGAATACTTTGTGTAAAGTTAAGAATCTGTAAACCTTTAATTAAGTGGAATTAGTCATAAATCACATTAATGCATTTGTAACTAATTAAATTTCACAGTGTCTGTAAGGTTGTCATTTGTGCCTTTGGTGGAAAAATTTTTTAATACAAATTTTTGAATCCAAACTTGATTATTAATTAATGCTATATATAATAAAAAAAAGTGAGATAATGATATTTATCAGTACTGGCCAGCACTAGCCTGAATTAAGTCTGCTAATCTTTTTGAAAGCATATCTGTGAATGAATGATTGGCTAGACAGTAGATTTCACACTTGGCCTTTCATCCTTGGCCAAGATTTATTCATCCAATTTGTTTCCCTCTATTTCCTTGCTTCCCTCCATTCTTACTCACTCTGTCAATAATTAAGACAACAGATTTAGCATATCAGTCACTCACAATACATATCTCCACGACAACAAGCTGCATGCTAAGTCCCAGTTGAGATCTGGCACATGTTTAGAACACATGGAAACCCAAGGCTGCGCTCACTCTCTCACTGACTCACTCACTCTAAGCAAACATGTGAGGCTCTGAAGCTCCATATGTTGTTGCATGATAATGTGCCAGTGAGCATGAAAAAAAGAACATTATGACATCTGACCCAGCACCATCAAACCTGTCAATCCATGTGACTGACAACTAACTGCGAAATGACAGATTCCAGCTGACCTGGTTTCACACACTGGTGCTTTCATTGGCCGAAGATCAGGCGTCTTACTCTGGTATGTGCTTTGATGCAACAAAAAAATCCATCTTGTACCTCACTCTCAACGTTAACCGATGATCAAAGAGAATGAGGGAACACACCCACACCCACACCCTCTACACACACAGATGATGACACACAGCAACACGCTGCTACAGGCAGCAATCAAAACCATTTCTCCTTAAGCACAGTGAAATGGAGGAAAGAATGCACATTAAGGAGCAAAAAGGACGATGGAAATTTAGATGGTACAGTACAGAGGATGCCCACGATGACTTATGACTCATCCAGCCGAAAGGAAGGCAACTCACTCACTTTTTTTTGTATCTTTCATCTCAGCATGCAGGGCTACACTGCTATCTTTGCATCCTCACATGGAATTTAAGTGGACTTCTGCTCAAGTGGACTTGTGTCAGTGTTCACCTCATAAAACTGATTTAAGAATTTTTGTCAGATTGTCCTGTAGGCATTCCCTATCTAAGCTCTAAGAGGGACATTAATAGAGAGAGAGCAGTGTAGGGAAAGGGTTTAGAGTCCACTGGCAAATCACAACAATTATAGTTAAGATTTTAATTTGAGCCATATTAGAAAAAAATCCACCCAAACCATAAGTCCAGCACCAGCTGGCATTTTTTAATAAATTTTCTCGCAAAACTTTTCTCATAAAATTGTTTGTACCCATTGTAAACCAAATTGTGATGCCTGATATCCAGTGAATAGATTGCTTCTTGCTTGAAGTGGTCCAAAAGTCAACTTTTTTTTGGTCCAAAAGTCAATAGAGTTGTCCATAGGCAGGCCAACATATTCAAATCTCGACATGCACTGTCTTGAAGAACAAAACTAACGCTACATGTGTTCTACACGGACTGCTTTAAGCGTTACACGTGCGCGCTGACACACACACCCCCCTCACTCCAGCATAAACCGTAGTGTGCGCCCCTAAAAACACACAGGACACCCTCGGCCACCCTGGACATTTTAGTCTAGAACCGCCACTGGAGTTGTCAATAGGCAATGCTGCTAAACTGACAAATCTGTAGCTCCTCTCTAACTGCTTTAACATTTTCCATATTTAAATAGTATTTGTGCCATGAAACGTATTCTTGCCCCACCACATTGTATGTATATAGTTCACAATGTCCTTTTAGACCTACAGTTCTCTAATGGCATCCTGTTATGATTCTGCAGTTAGGCTGCAGAAATGATGCACTAGAAACCACAATCATGCGCACTGCTGCACTAATTGCCACACACACAGTGTTAAAAGCTTCACTGAGCAGTACTGTGACATAGTAGTGGCACAGTTGCCTCTTCTGTTTGAATTAAGAAGGGCAGAATAAAAACAGAAGCACCACACTTAAGTAAACAATTAGAAACTACTGGCAATCATGTCTTGCAGAAGTGAAGAGGAACTCTTCATGATGTGGGTGTGTAGGTGATAAAGAATACCGTTTTGCCTAGCAATAGTTTGTAACAGAGTAAGCCCTGATTTTATATCTCAAGAAATGTTTTACTGTTTCATTCAATTATATGCCATTGCTTTCTGCCACTGAACCGGAATATGTCCTGTTGTTTTGGACGAAAGAGAACATGTCTGGATTCGGCTCTGACAAATTCCCACAAGGAACAAGGAACAGCAGTCAAACAAACCTCTCCATAGTGAACACTATAAAAAAAATCAAGCTTATGGTAATCAGCACCGAAGAGATACATAACATTCCATTTTCACTGCACATTCACCTTGTACTGCATACAGACAACCTTGCAGAACAAACAGAATTGAAATTATTGTGGTGTTCTGTTTACAAGTCAACAACCTCACAGCATTCAGGAAAAAAATATATCTTTTTAAAAGCCTTGATTAAACACAAATTTGATGCAGCGCTGAATATCGGCATTAAGGTGAGAGTTCCTGAGGTGAGATGAGGGGTGGTTGCAGTGACTGACAGTGTAGTGCTTGAAGTGTTCAATTTATGCTGACTACTGATAGCCTCATTCAAACCTGGGATAAAGCCTTGGCATAAATGAAAAGTGTCAGTCTAGCCTTAGAGAACAAAATCTTGTCACCATCCAACATGTAATACAAGCCCCACTGCACCTTTCACACAATCTAATTAGAGTTTTCGGGTGTCCATGAACGACAGTAGTTGTGACAAGAAGCATGTTTGTTTATATGATTCATTCAGGGTACACAGGGAAAATCATTTGCTTGTTGTCACTTGATGTGTGTTTTTTTACAGTTTGGCAGATTTTGACTTAGACTAAGGTTTAGACTAAGGGCCTACTGATTGCTAGAAGAGCATAGAAGCATTCGTAATAGTGCTCCACATAAGAATTCATAAATTACAACAGAATTTATGGCTAGTGGGTTTCGCTGCAAATTAACTCCATTGTGTCCAGCTATTTTGCGAAGCGCAACCATTAAAATTAGCGTCCATGTGACCTGCAGGCCATACTTGCCCTTTTTTTACAGGCCAGCCGTGCCCTTTTTAGAGAGCCTTTGTCCATCAAACACATAGGGCAGCCCATTTGGGCATATACAGAGCTCAGCTGTGGGATTATTAGAAGACCAAATGGAGATTGTTCAATGAAAGTTCTTGTCTTGTTCGGGGATTAGCCTCAGTACGTATCTGGGAAGCCGTGCTAAAAGATACCTAGATCCCTCGAAAGTGGGGCAAGCTCCATCCAAACAAGCACTTCAAAAGAAACAGTCGTGCCGAATGCAGCACTTTACGTTGTTCCTGCTAGTGCAGCAACCCAGATAAATAAACTCATCCCAAATCGTAAAGACCCTTAAGCCTGTCTGCCAAATAGAATCAATGCAAAAGCAACTACACACATTCATTGATCCAAACACCTTATGAATGAGATGAAAATGTGAAGTAGACTTGTTTTTTCTAACATTGTGCTTTCATATGAATAGCTCTGGGTTGTGTTTTTGCTTGCTTCGTTAATTCACAAATCGGCTTTTTGTTCTGTTGCACATGCCTGGCTACCCTTTCTCAGAAGACTGAGATCATTTGGGTTTAAAGCTGAGCTCTTATCCATTGATCGTTCAAAGCAATGGAGCTGTGCTGGAATCTGACTTGATTCTGCCCTGTAAACATACATACACACACACACACAAACACACACACACACACACACACATACACACATATACACACGCTTGTGCACACACACACACGCACACATGTAATCACACACATACACATGCATATAAAACAACAATCCCAATAGTACCCATTGTCTGCAACATCCTGGAGCATCTGTTTGGCCAGTTTTGGACACATTTTTAATCCAAAGCAAACATTTTTTATTTATGCATACTTCAAAGTGACCGGCCCAGAAACCCTCAAAATTCCCTTACAATGCCCAGTGCTACGTCGTGCCTGCTTGGTTTACCATGATGGACATACAAGTTTTAACACTCACACCAAAAAGAGCACACTGCCTTGCTGCAAACATCAACAAAAGCTTCATGACCATGAATTACTTTCTACCCAAACTGAAAAATTCATGCCATATCACAAAATCATAGTATAAATCATAGCATAGTTTATCACTGAAGCTGCATGTCTATACATCCAAATGCGAACCACATGAACAGAAAAACAAAACCTTTTGAAAGAAATAAAGTAATTAATTGAACTATTCTGGACATCATATCTATTCTAACTGAAATAGTAGCATATAATACCAGCCACAGTCCTCGTTTCACACCAGATTGTGGCTGGCAGAATGCCAGCATCCAGCAAATGTCTGGCTCCATGAACCTGCCCGCTCTTCATCAACAGCACCATGAAACCGATGACCAATCACAAAAAGCATCAATTATGATACAAACCCAAACAGCAGAGAAAGCAGCCGAAAGCCTTTATCACTGTAACAGCCTTGGACACGGAGTAGAATTCCACACGCAGGGCTAAAGTCTGCATCAGCAGCTAATGGTCTGGCAAATGTAGCTCTGAGTTTAATACATAAAAGCAATTCCAGGACAAACCATTTCGAAATGTAATTTTTCAGGATATATATGTTGGTTAAGATTGGAGTGCAGACAGCCACCTGTTCATTTCAGTGTCTGAGAACACCGCCCAAACAGATGCTAATTAGCATTAAAGCTTAAGGTCCGGTGGCCAGAAAGAGGTCCAGCCTGAATGGAAGACATTGCCTGCACATGGCAAAGAAGCACATTTTTAGTCAAACCTGTTGAACATTGTTCAGGCCTCTTTTGTGTAGAAATGAGAAATCAACTGCCTTTTACTGCCTTTTACTGCCTTTTAGCTAAATGCAGGGAGGAGGACTATGAATCTTTCTTTCGCCCGACATCTGATCATATGATGACTTCATCTTTATGACCATATCCTTACCAGAGCTGATAGCCTATATCCTTTGAGTGAATATAGGCCGTCACTCACAGCACAGACGCTGATGCTGGCTCAGAGAGCAACCTTCAATCATACTTTTACTGAATATACGCCATGGGCCAAACTCAGCCTGGACTAGCAATTCCATCCGTTCTTCGGCCAGGCTTCATTCTGACAGCCGATCGATGCGTTTTGATTGGGCTCCATCACGGCTCTGTCAGCCCCTGGTTTAAAGAGGGGCCGAGGCCACGGGGAAATTTGGCCGCAGCTGAACATCCTTGGAATAACCTCCCCGGATTAGAGCTCACGCCCAAGGCTTGTCAGATCATGCTCCACTTTAGACCTCAGAGACACTTCACGGAGCTCGGAAACAATATGGGCCAGAGGATTTATGTACCTATAGTCATTAACAAGACTGTATATAAAAGATTACCATAAACAAATTTTCAGAATGACTTTATAGATATTAACAATCAATCTCCCCTAAAATCTTTAACTCTGAAGAATAATCAGCACTAAAATGGATAATCAGATCTTAGCTTGTAGCATATCTAACATTTGAGAATACAATTATAGCAAAGTGTAGGAAGCCGAGACTCCTTTAACCTTGAAAATTCCCCTGTGGCAGAGAAGGGCTAAAAACATGAAATCATTAAACACTCATTGATATAAATAGAAAACAGGTAATTAAATGATGTACTCTTTGATGACAAATTGATGCAAGGTTAAGCAGAGAGGGCTCTTACCTGAGGTAGGGGGTAAATAACCATGAAGCAAGATGATTTAAAGATTTCTTAATGCTCTCTCTTATTAAAAACTGGCTGCCATTTTAGCTCATTTCCCAAAACAGATGTAGTTTTGTGCACCATGCTGTACATGCTGCACAGATTTTATTTTAGTTTTAGTTTAAATGTGCGTTGTTTTTAAAAGTAGTGTTTTCCTTATTTCACCATCTAATATTTTGCACCATCTGAAATGTATGCATGGTTATAAAACACCAAAACATAACACAGTTCTAAATCAAAGTAGAGAACTAGCTTAAAATGTCCATTTGATGGTCACAAAATGTGCATTCATTCTAAAACCGTCCCTGATTCACATAGACCAGTTTAATTGCTTTACTGCCACCACAAACATGCAGACACACACAGAGTTAAACAAAAAAAGAGTCAATCTGATGAAGCAAACTATGTTTAAAACAAATTGAAATGTGTTAATATTCTAATATTTAAGAGAAGTCCTAGCGACAGTACTTCAATGCCCCTGCCAATGATTTTCTCTAGACTTTGCGTTTGCGAACAAAAGGCTTATGATGGAAATTCTAATTGGTGTGTCCAACCGCGCTCATCCTTTGCATGCATTCCTCCTGTCGTCCCCCTCATCCTCTCCGAGCAGGAAGCAACATTTGTCTCTTCATACCCTTTGATCCTCCACAGCTAAGGCATCGAAGGGGAGGGAGGTGATCTGGTCATGCATACATTAGACGGCAGATATTGATTTTTTAACTTTCTGCTCCTCTCTCCTTTACCACACCCCCATTCCATCCTATCCTTTCCACACATGGAGATGAATGGCACTCCAAGGCCAGATTAGATTAACCAGTGATTGGCTATCATAGCCTTGGGAACTGGTGGCATAATTAAAGCCTACCCACATCTCTCCACACACTCAATGAGAAGGCTGCCACTGTCTGTCAGCCAACACTCCTACAAGTAAAGCATCCTAAATGGTTCCTGGTTTGGATCAATGGTTCCATGAAAAACCTTCATCTGATATAGAACCTATTCAAGACATTCTGCACATCACCTTTATAAAAAGCGTTCTTCAAAGGACAATATAAAAATAACACATATATTTAAAATATCTCACTATTTTAGGTAGAATAATGTGGAATTTATTCCTTAGTCCAGTTAGGACATATATAGAAACAAAGCTGGAAAAAGAGCCTAAACACTATTTTTGTGATCCCATATTTACATATTTAACCCTATTTGGTCAACAACAGTTCCGGGCCACCTATATATCTAAAGCGATGTATATCGATGCTAATGTAGATTAAATTTGTTATTCATACCTGTAAAATCTAGACTTAAAATCAACACCTGCTTTTTACAAAGTTACTGCCAGCTAAGTTATTTACACCTTAACAAACACTGTCATAAGAAGTTAATACACAAATATGGACAAACAGTTAAGAGGGTAAGAGCCCTAAACACATTAATACAGTTGAATGTTTCAGCCCAGTCACTTTTTGAATGAGGTACAATGCAGGATTGCTATTGAAAACTAATTTTCCATACATCTTAAAACAGAACCCTTAACACTCAAAACTTAAATAATCAAGTAAAATAATCAAGTAAAATGCTACACTCTGCGCCACATAATACATTTTACACAAATACAGTTCATAAGAAGTGATCAGATTGAATCTGAGGAAAGTTTTTGCAACACGCTTCTGAGACTAAACATTTTCGCTCCATAAATCCATGACCAGTGTGAAAGAAAATACTTCACATGAAGCTAAAATGATGTAAAGCATGATAATGTATGAGTATTTACAAAATATATAATCCAAGCTCTTGGGATGGGGTGAACTGGAAAGTTTCATATGCTAACATGAATTCCTTTTTCTCTTCCAGAGTCAAAAACTGCTGCAGTTACAGTCAACAGATTTCAAAAGACAATAAACACAAGAAAAGTGTCCGACTGGCAGCATCTTTCAGAGAAAAAAGAAAGATAACAAACCCAGACAGAAGATGGTCCTCAGCTAGCATGCTAATAGCTTGAGCTGTCAACACATTGTGTGGATAGTTATCACAAAGTAAAACACAATTCAATATGTCATTGATTTATTGTGACCTACTGCCACTCAGTTTCTTATGGGAAACTAAACACTGAACCTTTTCTCCTGCTCCACTTAGAAAACAAGCCATTCACTCTTTGGTTTTTACATCAGAATGATCTCAAAACAATGCAATCTGAAGTGAAAGTCTAAATTTGTGTTTAAACAGCAAATGATAGTGACTGATCATGGCTGATTCACAGTTTTAAAATGGAATAGAGGCAGTAAAAAACAAAATTACATTATTAAATTATATTTAATATTAAATTAACATTACTCCTTCCATTCAGGATTCATGTCTTGCTTCTGCTAAGTGAACCTTATTAATGCTAAGTAAAGAAAGGTGTTACTAATCAAGTTCTTTTCAACCAGACCTCTGTTATTGTTATTGTTCCATGCATGTTTCCACTGCACAACATATTAGAACCTTTGTATCTGTCTATGTCGTAGACACTTACAGGAACCACACATTAGTGTGTTCTTCTCTGTTCTTTATCATTGCTGCAACTAATGTTAGCAACAGTTTAATACACTTTGATCTCACAATTATATGCAGCAGAATATAAAACTTGGATGGTATTAAATATAATTTCTTTGTATGGTAGAAAACTATTAGCATTTAGCAAAACTCCACTGAACAGGTGTTTTTACTTATATTTTCATATTCGTTTGAGGAAAAAATATAACAATTGTGTAATACACTGTACATGACCATGTAAAAAGAGAGATCAAAACAGTGCAGTGTTTCGTTTCATAACATAATGGGTCCAAACACATCTTGTTCCTGGCACCCTTGTGTAAGCTGGTGTTCAAGTCAATGGCTTTTCTGTCCTGTTACTAAGAATAGCAAAATGCATCAAAACTATTAATAGTATCAACTGAACGCTGCAGATCAGCTGATTAGGTAGACAACTCCTGCATTATTCCTTTATTTTTCTGGGAACTCTAAGTAAAGGTCTTCTCTTTTGTATTATCTGGATCTGCATTTGTTTTGGAGAATTTGCTGTGAGCTGTGAGCTTGTTTCTCATTTTGCCGGTTTAATATTTGGACCGGATACTCTGCTGTATCACCCTTGCTTAGAACAGACAGAAAAGATATGGGAAAGAGAGAGAGAGGGAAAGAGCAAGAGGGAGAGGGGGAGAGAGAGAAAGAAAGAGAGGGGGAGCGAGAGGGGGAGAGTGTGAGCGAGAAAGAGAGTGAGAGAGCAAGAGCAGGAGAGAGAGAAAGAGAGAGAGAGAGGATAGAGAAGGAGACAGAGAGAGAGACAGAGTAAACGAGAGAGAGAGAGATAGAGAGAGAGGGAGAGGGAGAAGGAAAGAAGAAGACAGAAACAGAGAGAGAGACAGAGAGGGAGGGAGGGAGAGAGAGAGAGAGAGAGGGAGAAGGAGAGAAATAGACAGAAACAGAGAGAGAGACAGAGAGGGAGGGAGAGAGGGGGGGTAGACAGGGAAACACAGAGAGGGAGAAAGACAAAGCACAGAAATTAGTTATAGAAATGGAGGGAGCAGCAATGGAGAATGGGAGAGAGAGAAAGGTAATTAAAGCGGGGAGGGGAGGGTGCATGCTGCAGTAAAAATACGTCTCGCTCCACGGAACAGCGTTGACTAAGCATTGCTCCTCTGGCTGCCTCAGAATACCTCAGCTCAGTGGAGGGCTCATACAGCTCCATATGACCGCTTGCAAGAGTTCAAGAGTGCTCCAATGCAGTCATAATCCCTTAAGGCCTTCTTGATAGCTAGTTGGACTGAGTCTACACTTAATGATGTCAAAGAGAGAACAAGATTACGGGGCAAGCCAGCAAGTGTCACTCCACACTTTGGAAACATCTGCATCACAAGTCATACAGCAGAATACAAACGAAAACTATAGCCTGAAAGCATTAACATTCAGACATAGTGCCATTGTCCAAAAGGGACACTGCAGCAAGCTAGGGGAAGGTGATATGGCACAAATACATCATACATGATACACTTTATCTGATTCTTTTTGGTTTGTTTTTCTAAGCGTTGATTAATACTGACAAAAATCCACAATTTAATTTCAGAAAATTTTATATTTTTCCAATAATCATAAATATCATGCGTTCCGACCTTATGGAAAGCTGTGTATTTTCATCTTAATCATTTATTCAAATTAGGTTTTGACAAATACAGTACAAATACCAATTTTATTTGTGACATGCATACAAGTACAATACAAAGTGAAATGATTTTTCTGCCTTTAACCCATTCATAACCTCAGCAGTGGTGCTAGTAGAAGGGATTTGAACCCCAATCTTCTGATTGCAGGGCCAACACCATAAACGCTAGGCCATCCTGCTGCTAACTGGAGCTCTATTAAATATACATTGATCTATAACCATGGCCTTATCCTCATTGAATATAGCTTCACTTACTAAGAGCTCAATTATTGTTTAAGCCATTCAGAGTCTGAATGAAGTGCTATCATACATGTAGTATTTTACTGCAAATGGCTCAAGCTTTGCCATTATATAGAATGTTTTACGGATTATTTCTATCTTGAATCTTTTGTTGCAGATTCATAATAAAAAGGAAAGATACAAGTGAATTCCACAGATGTTTCTACATTACTGCATAAATTATTCAAATGCACCATATGACCAGAAGAATGTGGTCTAATTATCTGCACACATTTTTTGCCTAATTTTGGCCAAATTAGCACAAAGTGCTCAGAAACGTTAAACATGGCATGGTCATAGAATGCCACCTGTGCCAAAGGTTTACATGCTGGTATTTTAAATTAAAAATGAGCAACAGCAGCCCAGCCACAAAAGTTTAGACCTCCAAACTCATTTCTGTGTGTATCCTCGGTTGCAACACTTTCTCCCAGCACTGTCTCATGATACAACATCACATATAAAATGTATTAAAAATACTTTTTTTCATGCTAGGACAACACTTTATTTTTCTAGCTTCATTTGTTAGCACAACATTTCACTTCAAGAGTTTTTCAGCGTCCTTGCCTTCAGTTAATATGAAGTTGTCTTCGGTTGTAGCCTATAAATGAATGTTTTTATGCGATATTGTGAAACTATACTAAACATTTCCCCCTAAAAGTAAAATAATAGTGAATTTATTACTTATCATTTTTGTTTGCAAAGCAGTTGAAAAAGATGGAAAGGGCATTAGACGGGGAAAGACCCTAACCGTAACCCTAACACTAAGCCTAACCCTAAACCTAGGGTTGCTTTCTCCACAGTTTGTCTCTGTAAGAACCTCAGCCCACCATCATTACGGTCAATGCCAAGTACTGGCTGGAGTGAACCACTAGCTGCAGCTGGACAGTTGTAATGTGTTTGCTTAAAAATCTGGCACTCTAATAAATGAATCTGGGTTTGGTGGATAGCAGAATACTTCCTAACGAAATGCATTTCAACAGCAAAGTTTGGTGTATAAGGGATTATGGGTTGGGTCTGTTTTTCAGGGTTTGGCCTTCGTGCCTTAGTTCCATTGGAAAGTAATGTCAACATATGAAGAAATTTACCAATTTAACAATATGGCCCTTTCTAGCAAAACTGTACTAATGTGGATAAAGTGAAGTTCATAAAGACATGGCTTGATGAGTTTGGTGTAGAGGAACTATGCCCTGTCTGTAACACAACTGAATCCCGATTGCGAGTCAGGTCATCCTGTCTAATATCAGAACCTGACCTCACAAATGCTCTTTCAACAGAATGGGCACTAATTCCTACAGACTCACTCCAAAATCTTGTTGAAAGATTTTTCAGATGATTTGAGGTTGTTACAGATGCAAAGAAGGCTGGGCAACTGGAAGTGAATGTCCATGGATTAGAAAGGAGATGTGTATTAAGCTCAAACAGGTGTGATAGTCACATGACTATGTATTTTTGACTATGTAGTGCATAAACAAAGTCAGTCAGAGTAGCTTGATCTGCAGCATTCTGTTTGAGAGGAACTTACAAAGGCTGTAATGGGAGCTAAGGACAAAGTGTTTCTACAAATTATGTCTACATTGTACATGAAAATGATATTAATGGCCTAAAACATATTTTTAAACCATTTATAGTGGAGACGTGTCACATTGCACAATATTCATCCCACAACAATCAATACCGCACTTTGGATTAAAGCATGTGTACACTAGTTGAACTGATTCTACACAACAGCCTGTAATTATGACACAATCTTACCGTGCTGTCAGATTTAAGTCTTAACAGTGACAAAAACAATAAATGTGTAATCACACAGGACTGCATTCTAGATTTGTTGCCTCTTGATAGAAAAGTGACTAAAACAAACATCTTCGTTCCTGCTCACTTTTCCTTTCTTTACATTTTCATTAAGAATTGAATGTTCAGGCAGTTCCTTGTGTAGTCAGGCAGTAAACTATAAAAAGATGTGGATAAGTTTTTTTTTTTCCTTTCAATATGTTTTTTTCGAGTCACAGGGAACTGTTTTTCCAGTAAGTGCACAAAGCTGTAGCTACAAGTGAGTGATGAATGCTTTCATGTCACCGATGAAGACAAATGCAGAAAACATTGCAACAGTACAACAAGACCCAGTTATATGATTTCTAAACATAGTAAAGGCCTGATAAAACTCTAAGAACTGGGGTCAAGTCTGGACATGGCATCAACATATACATCTGTTATATCTGAAAGCAACACTCATAAGCTCCAGTCCCTAAAATGAACAAGTGCCTCCATCAGAAGAATCACACCCTCACCCACTTAGCATTAAGGTTTCCCCAGGTACCACAGAATTCCATAAAAACTGTACCACTGTAACTACTAAGACGCCATCACTTAGCCAAACCTCAGCCTATTGGTCCTTGTCGAACCCAGTTAACAATAAGGAAACAATCAAGGGCAAGAACAGTGCATAGTGAAGTGTTCTTGACTTTACCCCTTACTGAGATAAGCATTCTATGAAAGAAAGGAGGGAAAAAGTAATTTCCCCTCACAACGATTAACTGTGAATAAGTGTGATTTTGCCAACTGCAGAGCAGAATATCAATATGGCTTTTCAGTGATCAGCCAGCCTCAAGTAAGGAGCCAAAAACAGACAAAGGCATAAAGAGAGACCGTTAGGCCCGGAGCTTTATATCGTTAGTTGTTATTGTGATAGTCCTTTGCCAATTACAATGTCTTCTACTATGATCAATACAGAACAATTCTTACACTAAGGAGTTAATAAATGTTGTATATGCCTCTTATAAATGTTGCATAAAACACAGCAACCACATTAATACTATATCTGTCATTTCTAAGAGCTGCACCCATTAGATTTTACTAAAACTGCCTTTTAGTGTTCATGCGAATAACACAAGGCACTTTTTGTTTAGAATGAAAACCATGAATTAATGAAAAGCTGTATTAGAAATAAGTTTGTCATTAACTTGATCATATAATAAGTCACCAGTGAGCTTTTGAGAAAGCATACTACAGCCATAATATCACAATACAATTTTGATGATATCATGTAGCCCTAAGGTGTTCATTAAACCATACAGCAATACTGACTCACTGAAGTAAAGATTAAAGATGGGCCTGCACACTATTTTTGTTGGATAATCAGAAGATACTGATTCATTATTGCTTTGTTTATACTAAGCTACAAATAGGATGTCAACAGGTTTGAAGATAAGATGCATGAAGTATAATGGAGTGAATCCAGGCATTAATAAATTACCAAGGTTTAGGTCTTGGTTACATTGTGGTTAAAATAGCTGTGGTGAAAATAGTGCCAGCCAATCTTTAACCAAAACATGCTCTTATTGTATTAGAAAGCATATCACAGTGTGTTGCATCATAATACTGGTTTTCTGATCGTATTATTCAACCCTAAGCTCCATAATACATTTCACAGCCTTGCAGGGTAAGAGCACAGTAATGTGTTTAACACCGAACAATTCTCTACAAGTTGGCCTCATGAAAGAGAGAAGCTGTCTGTTTTCCACAGAGTGAGTGTCCATAAATTCACATTCACTGCTGGACTGCTGCTGGTGGCGAACTACTGTCAGTCTCCTGTTACTGACAGTCGGTCCACCACAACACACACATGCACTCACAGACACAAACACAAAGCATCAAGGACCTAAGACTGGCAATGCACAGATAAACACACAGACACACACTAGTATCAGTCTGTAGCTATCTTTGGCAATTCATTCGTTCATGCTTAAATACATCACTCAGCTTCTACAGTATTCTATAGGAATATGTAGGAATACTGTCGTACACATACATAGAGTAACCCCAGCTATCAAAAAGGCTTTAACCAAAGAAAATTAATGTGCACATGCACACGTGTGTGCACATGCTCTCTCTCTTTCTCCCTCTTACACACACACACACACACACACACACACACACACACACACACACACACACACACAAAAACACACACACAAACAAAAA
>JBBKCR010000134.1:245323-265590 GCA_037577295.1 Ladigesia roloffi | reverse complement strand
CCAATTTAGTGTGTTCAATCAACCTATCCCCAATCACGCATGTTTTTGGCGGTGGGAGGAAACCGGAGTTCCCGGAGAAAACCCACGCGGTCACGGGGAGAACATGCAAACTCCACACAGAAAGACCCTGCGCCCGACCAGGGAGTCGAACCCAGGACCCTCTTGCTGTGAGGCAACAGAGCTAACCCCTGTGCCACCGTGCCGCCCTGAACAGAACATTGTTTCACAATAAAACACAATAAAACAATCAGTCATGATTTCGTTGACCCAACACAATTCTATGTGAATTTGGTGGCATGCATACATTTTGATGTTGAGGGTATTCTAGATATTTCCATCACAGTTTATGAGATACTGTATAACTGCACTGTGCCCTGTCCACACTGTAAAGATAGCAGCTCTTCAGAAGTGCATGGATTCTTCATTTTGCTCTGCTCTCATTGGAAAAAACAAAAAAAAAACAAACATGTAACTCTGCATTAGGCTACTGGCTATCAGATTTGTGAAATTGAAATTCCTTAAACAGGGCTTTAAACGAAACTAATTGTAGCATCTGCTGACTCTCCCAGTGAACTTACTGCTTGGTACATTTTGATTATACTTGTGTCCCCTCGTGTTTTTCTTTAGTTTGACCCAAAAAACAACCTATGTTTTGTAATTACTTAAGTATACCTCAATTAACATCTCTCTGAGTTCTGAGCCATCATCCGACTGCCATTAATCATTTCACTCACCTGCCATTAATGGATGCACCAATGTGTGACCAGCAGGGGCAATGGCAGTGAAGCCTAGAGTTGCCATGGGAGAAGGCAAAAATGCTGGTCCTGCAGGGGCTGGGGCTTGTTGTGGCGAGGAGACCGCTGTTGTGGAGCCTAGTGGCAATGGAGCTGCAACACCAGGGGTCGACTGGACGTAAGTAATCCTAAGTGAAAAGAAAAAATTAGCTGGCACTTCAGACGGAGCAACAACAAATATCAGACAATAATTTATCAATTTCATAATTAAAATATTTGTAAGCAAACGGCTGCTTAAGTAACTGACTTGCTTCACTACTTTTATGAACCAATGCACTGTCCACACTGAAGTATACGGATTCATACAAATAGTAGTTATTTGTGAAGCTATGTGCTACCTTGGAGCATGCAGTAGTCAGTTTAGCACACAAGACTGACACTGGGCAAAGTTTGTGAGATCGTTGTAGTTTTAGCCAATAACTGTTTTAGTAATTTCACAGTTGCCTTTATTAGCGAGGATAAATGTAAGTTTAATGCAGGCTAGTTAGCTGTCCAGGGCTGAGGGGTAAGATAAAGAGTTTGCAAAAATAAGATTTATTAAATTTATTTATGTAAAATTGTAAAACAACAATAAGCAATTATATGTAATAAGTAAATTAATAAAAATAGTAATATTAACAACATCAACAATAATAATAGAAAGGAAAGGTTTTTTTCCAAGTCATGCATATAAATAAAAAAAAAAGTATTACTACTAAAACTTATTACCCTATAATATTGGTCAGAATATTGGTGAATCAAGAGTAGAAGCAACATTAGTGTTAGTGTGGGAAACACGGTGGCTGGATTTCACACAGCACAATTTTCTTACTAACAACAGAACAACTACCTTGTAGGAGATGGAGTTAGAAGCACTGTCTGAGTAGTGGTTCCTGAAGCCATGACAGTTGCGGCTGCTACAGAGACAGGGAAGGAGCCTGTGGGATGAACTGTTCCTGCAGGCTGCACATTGGTTTGGACCACTGGCATTGGAGCAATCTGAATGATCTGTGATGAATAAATAGTGTAAGCGCACAGCAACAAGGCAGTGACCCATATGTCAATTTAGTATTAAATTAAGTCTACATATGTGTACTTGTTTTGCCAACTATGCCAACCTACCTTACTTCCTGGTTGAGTCCCATTTTGTACAGGAAGGGGCGGGGTCACGAGCGAAATGGGCTGCGGAGGTGTGGATCCTGTTCTCACAGTTGCCATGGGAACCAACATCTTGTTTTGTAAGACTGGAGACTGTGCTTGAACTAAACAGAAAGTAGAAATAGGGGATAAAACTTCTAAAACTCATCTCATGATAAAAAAATCTCTATCCACGTTTTATTTAATGAATATATATTTTATAAATATTTTTATCACACCTAAGGTTTGACCAGCTAGGCATTTATTGAGATTATGCAATGACTTATATCATTCAGTTGATTCGTTTCAAGCTCTATCCCATTTCCACCATGCAAACCAATCTCTAAATCCATCTCACCTCTTCCTCCTGGGCTGACCCCTCCCACTGAGGCATATCTCATTCCTGGCCCAGCCCCTGAATGTACTCCATTGGGCAAGGATACATGGGCAGGTTGGGCAGTAGACAGGGCAAGAACTGGCTGCTGGGCCTGCTGGGGGGAGGAGCTGTTTGGGTTGGATGTGGGAGGTAGAGTAGGAAGGATGTACTGCAACTGAGTAACTGGTTTTTCCCCACTAGACGGAGTGAGAGAGGCTGCTGGGAGGAACTGAGGTTGAAGCAGGGGAATGGGCACAGCATTGTTGTTAGATACTCCATTAGTAGGGGTGGGGCCTGGCAGTGGCTGGGGTGGGGTAATGAGCTGAACAGTGGGTTGATTTGGAAAAGCTCCTCCAAGAACTAAACTTGTGACTAAACCTCCATGGCCAACAGGTTTTGGTGAGGAGGAAGGGAAGTACCCACCCCCTAGAACAGTTCCACTCCCCGCTGCTCCAGTGCCGATTGGCAGTTTGGCTTTCCCGTCGGGGTGTGAGGCACCAAGGGCCACTCCTTCCACAGGTTTGCTGGCGATTGGAACCGGTGTGCTGGCCACAGGACGAACCACATTCGTCACAACGGTGGGGGCCATTCGGCCAGCCCCCAGCACCTGGGATACTGCTGGTTCAGTGGAGTGAGTGACACTCAGACCCGAGACAGAAAATGAGAGCGACTGAGAAGAGGCCTGCACCTCTCCTCCTCCTGTTCCTCCACCTTTTCCCTTTCCTTCTTTGGGTCCTCTGTTCTGCTCTCCACTCACTGTCTCTTGTTTTCTCCGACTCTCTGTACTCCCTCCATGGCTCCCTGCATCTTTGTTGTTGGACAACATGCCTCCAGGTGAGAATGAAATGGGACAGACCACTGGCTGGAAGTCAGAAGGGAAGAATGACAGTATATTATCAATCACCAGAGGTGGGCAATATGTTCAAAAGCGAGCAGGCATAACAGACTTAGTACTTTTACAGCATGTTTTAAAAATGCTATCAGGAGCTATGAGACCAATGTCTTTTACATACAGCTTTACAGAATTCAACAATATGGTAATACACTACAGTTATTAGTTTTATTCTTCTAAGCCTCATTTAAGGCTAGATATGCAGTTCATAAATGTTGAGGAAGTACTGAGGAAAAATGTATTGTGATGTAATATATCATGAAAAGGAACTCATACTGTCATGTTAACCATTTTTCATTTGCTATTGACATTCACTGACTTCAATTAACACTAAATATTAAAATTGCTATGGGATGGACATGGAACAATCCATTGTTTCCTAGAGCTTTACCTTGCCATCAGTCTCATCTGTAGGGTCGTTTTCTTCATCACTGTCTGTAACTCTCTCTTGACACTTTAGGTCTATTGAGCCCTCTGGAAAAGAATCATCTGTAAGTGAGACATAGGGAGACATCAGACTGAAATGCTCATCAAGCAACACTTCTCAACAGATCTTTCGTCAGGAACAAAAATACTGAAACTGTGACCTATGTCAGGTTTCAGAGGCTGAAAATACAGTTAGATAAGTCTGAATTTTAGCATGAGATATTCTTGCATTTGCTATGTTCTACAGGTAGACATCTACATGTACTTCTGCGAATACCACTGAAACATAAAGAAAACATCATTGATTATCTCATTGAAATTGTACCAGGCAGTGAATGAGATATATTAGGCAACAAGTAAAAAAGTGGAGAGTTAGTTGTGTTCAAGTGTTGAAGGCAGGAAACTTGGGCAAGTGTAAGGATCTGACTGACAAGGGTCTAATTGTAATGGCAAGACAACTGGGTCAGAGCATCTCCAAAATGGCAGGTATTGTGGGTAAATTCCAGTATGCAGTGGATACAAGGATAGACTGCTGTGAACCAGCGACAGGTCGGGGACACAGAAGACACACCAGCATTTGGGGAGCAAAAGGCTAGCCGGTTTGGTTTGATGTCATAAAGAAAGCTACTGTAGCATAAATTGTAGCATAAATAGCATAAATTGCAGAAAAACTTCATGCTGAGATAAAACTGCCAGAACACACAGTGAAGTGTCAGACTCTGAGTGTCCATACAGACCCCATCCTTTGTTGAAAGCAACTACAAACTAGCACATGAGCCGGGCAAAAAAAAAAAAAATTAAACTTTATTATTATTTTTCTTAATTATTAAGGTTTCCCACCCCTCAGCTGTGGTAATTAGAGATTCAATATAAAGGTACTCAAATAAGGTTCACTAATGGGCTGTGACAACGTATGCTTTTGGGACATATTACAGCTTATCAAACGCATGCATAACTTAGATTAACCTCTTCACATAAGCACCAGAAATGGGACTATGCAGCAAAGAAGAAGAATGGGGTAGAATGATATGTCCTTGTTCTGTACATCATGTTGATGGTGGGTGCACATCTTGGATCCTAGCATTCATGTGGATGTTATTTTGACACACACACAATCTACATAAACATTACTGCAAACCATAAACATCACTTCTTGAAAATGGTATTCCCTAACGGCAGCAGTGTCTTTCAACATGATAATATCCCATTGCAAAAATAGCTCAAACATCTATAGGATGTCATGTGCAAACCAGGACAACACATGAACTTAAATCTACTGCTAATACCTTGGTCCCAGATACCATATTACATCTTCAGATTTCTCGTGAAGTCCATGCCCTGCTGGGTTAGAGTGGCATGAATGGGACTTACACAATATAAGCCAGGGAGGTTAATGTATAAATTTCACACACTTACTACTAAATTCACTGTGTAGTAAAACAAGAATGCCTGGTCCAAGCTCAGATATTCATGTTTACACCAGAACTACCAGCATTAATTTTAAAACCAGCGTGGGAAAGAAATGCACCCTAATTTTAGCCTGGTGCTAACAAAATGAAACGAGAATGTTTATTACAACAGTATTTAAATATATCATTTATGAAGTAAAGCTTTCTGCATTAATATTGCAAGATAATGCACACTCATTATTATATGACAAAAGATTCAAATGTTCAAATAATACGTTTCCTGTCATTCTTAAGGGGTTGTAATTTGAACACGATGTGCACAGCAGATTTATATATTTAGGAAAAACGAATAACAACTGTTGTTAAATGAAATAGTGGTAGTGCATCACTGTACACAACACCAAAGGAAAAGAAATGCCATAAATTTGTCAACTAACCCATGACATCATCATCTCCATCTTCCTCACAGATCACCATTCGCTCTTCATCACTGGTCACATCCTCGCTTGCCCGGCGCTGTGAAAGAGGAGTGACACGAGCCTGAAACAGACTGGTTCCATCCTGACAAAATACAAAGAGACACTTATCTCTAAATTACTTAATGTTCTCACATCTCTTCAGGTTGTGAGTGCTAATGTGCTTTGTCCTGCCTGAAATGTTGAGCGTCACACATTAAAAGAGACTCTTAAAATTTCTCCATACCTTCTCCAGATCCCTTGGCGGCTCTCTCTTCTCCAGGCTGTGCACTGCACCCTGGGAAAAGGCACGAGGACGTGGGAGCTGCACACCCATGGGCCCTCCACGTCGGTCAGCCCCTGGTAACGCCCAGCTAGACCCTGCACCCTTGTGCTCCACCGCTTGAGGCACTGGCTGGGCATCTAAAATAAGTGGAACCAGCAAAGATAGTTACATCATTAAGCTTTCCTCAAAAGGTTAATAGATGTACACACTAGAAATACTCCCTCCTCTTGTCTTCTGGCCAGGGTGAGGTGGGGGATTTCTAACATATCAACCAGCTATGAACAAGCTATCCAGGTTTGTGGTTGCTAATCTGTCTCTAATGACAGCATTTCTGAAAATGGAGAAATGAAACTGCATAATTTAAATCAGATTATTGCATGTAAGTACAGCTCTGCAGGTGGTTTGTCTTTTCTGTTTAAACAATTTGAAAGATTACAGACTTTATTCACAACATAGTACATAAATCAACCTTTTGTACGCATGGACAGGAGCCAAACACTGTGGATACATTGCATAACAAACCTGTACTTTCAGAAGCACTTCGCTCTCGAGTCTCTTTGGTCCCTGGAGTTCCCCGGCCTTCAGACAGAGACTTCCTCCTGTCTTTATTACACCATTTCCAGTCAGGATGAGCCCTAAAGTGAGCCTCCTTTACCTGAAAAATGACAGATGGACAGACAGATTAACAGATGGACAGAAAGATGGACACAAACAAAATGACATACAAGCAAAGAGACAGAATTATACTTCATGAAAAACTAGTCTAAATTGCACTCGTTAACGTTTTCTACCTCAGTCAGGTAGGCATAGAGCAATGGTTCTCAAGCATTTCAACGTTAAGGCTCACCTATCTTTCACAGCACGCTACCAATGCCCACCTGGCCACATTAGATGATATTAAAGAATTATTTGCGGACCAATGGCCTGTCTAGATTTTAGATTTGCGGCCCAATCAAAAACTTTTGCGGCCAATCAGTGATTCCCGGCCCAGTGGTTGAGAAACCCGGCCATAGAGGACATGTGTCAATACCTGGAAGGCGAGGTCATGGTACTCCTGTTTCTCTTTGGCACCCAGTGCGTACCACCACTCTCCCAGGATCTTACTGACTGTGCGGTTGTCCTGGTTTGGGTGCCTCTGGTGCACGAGGGCGCGGTGACGCTTGCTGAAAATCATGAATGCATTCATTGGCCGCCGGATGTGGTCCTTCTCCCGCTGAATGAAAACATAAGTGGTGTGTTCAAAATACTGAAAATCCATTTTGAAAATGCTAACGAAACATCACAGTGGCGAGGTTCTGATTCTATTATATTTGTCAATCTAGTAATGTTCAAACCATTACACATTTGATATACCTACAAGCTCATTAGTATAGTAAACGGGTACACTATGCCAGATAAACTGATTATATCCCACCTTCTTGTCACTGTCTTTGGGGAGAGCACTGAGTGATTGGGTCCTCCTTTTCACAGGACCAGTGGGGGGAGCAGGGTCATGGGGTCCACCAGAGTAAAAACTGAATGAAAGATAAAAAGAATGTTGATTTTTTTTCTTTTAATAACATATGCAGAAAAAAATCCCATAAAATCATCCGAGTGTTCATGGAGCAGAAAGTGGGTATTTACAGATCATCAGCATCGCTCTCTGTCTCACTGTCTCCTCCCTCTCTCTCTGCTGGAGGATCCTCTATTGAGGGCGTGGGACGGGACGGAGACCCTCTTTCTACACCTGACTGGCCAGTACGTCCATCCGTCACAAGGGCTACCCCACATCGCGGTTCTGTGGGGAACAACAGGGAAGTGTCAAAGCAGTTCTTTTATCATGTTGAAAATATAAAGAGGTTTGATTGATGAGCGTGACCAATAGCTTGCCTTTGTTCTGGTTCACAAGTGTTTGACTATCAGCCGACTGAGAGGATGAATTTGACTGGTTGGTCTCCAGAAAAGGTACCAGTGAATGCCAGGGGAACACTGGCACAGACCGAGGCTCCACATTGGTCCAGACTGCAGCGAAATTATGAGAGAAAAAAATAAAAATGTGAAGTTTAAATGAAAGTGAACAATCTGCCATGCGTGAACAAACCACAGCGCACAGTGTGAACAGCATGAAATTCGTCCTCTGCATTAAACTCCTTCACCAAGTGAAGCTGCTTGCAGCCTGGGGAAAGTACATTGCTCACGGGTAATTCTGAGGTGCTTCGCAGTTTTGGGAATTAAACTCATGACTACCTGATCGCATTCCTCTTCAAATTTAGCTAACCCTCAACAAAGATCTTCAGTGTGTATTCATGCATGTGTGTGTATGTATGTATGTGTGTGTGTGAATGTGTGTGTGTGTGGTGTGTGGTGTGTGGTGTGTGCGTGTGTGAAAGCTAGTGGAGGGCGTGAAAGTGTGTATAAAATGCATGTCTGGGCAAGTTGCAATATTCCATTTTAGGCGCACTGTAACTGTCTAGAGACACAGTGACCCTGAAAGCAAAGAACTGCCTCTTCTACACACCCAACCATACACCTGCTGCTGACCAGCATACCAAAGACCCCCCAGACACACACATACACACAGGCAGCATTACTCATCATTTCTGTCTTTAAAATATCTGCTGAACGTTTTCCATTGTGGGAATTGTCATTTTAGCAAAACCATATTATGATATTAATCTATGCCATTAAAAAAAAACTTAACATCAAATATAATAATATTTTGTTGTCTTGGGACTGAAAAAAAATATCCGGTAAACTTAAAGAAATACAATAACACAAATGGCACAATTAGCTAGATTATTTTACATACTTTTCAGGAATTATTGTTCACTGGCTCTTACATCTTCACAAGTACATACTGATTTAAAATTTTACCCATCAATGCTTTAGATTTTCTACAAAAACTTATGTACAAAAAGTGAATGTTACATTTTTACTATTTAAAATGTGCTGTCACTGGCAAAACAAGACTTCATATCTGTGTTTTACATTTTTTTGCTTGCTTTGAAAGTACCAGCTGCTGTTTACACTCTTTCAGACTTTAATGATGATCCCAAAAAGAAATTATGCCAAATGGCTTTGAAGAGTAACTTACATTGAAAGTTAAGGAATGTTTTTCCTTCACACGTTCCATGTCAATGTTTTGTTCTAATAGTGATTGTGTGTTTATTTTTGCCATAATTTTTTTTTTACTTTACCAAAAGCAGGGCCTGCCTGTTCCAATACATGTAGTCTTAATGACAGAAGGTTTGCTATAATCTAAAGTGAAACTATACTGTGCAAAAAAGTAAATCTCTTTAATATTGCTGCACACAGTGTCAAACATTAACACTTTGCACTTTAGTGCTTCCTTTTAAAGTTTTCTCATAATTAAGCCATTGTCAATTCCCACATGCTGATCAGGACTTCCTATTCATCTCTCTCTTCATCTGTTCAATTAGGTTTGCTTATCACATTGTAATCTTTAGACTAAGATCCATGCCAGTCTTTTATAAGCACCAAAACTCATTACTAAGATTATTGTGATGGATCATTACTTTATTATTTCATTTATGGTTGATGTTTTTAGAGGATTTTGTCATCTAAATCAGGTATTCCTTCATATGCACAATATGTATTTAAAAAGTCTTACCTGTACCAGGTCGCCCCATGATGATGTCCTTGCGAGGGGCAGGATGTGGAGACTCTGCTGGTAGGATAAGGGGAAGAAGGGCAGTGGGAGATGGATGACAAGCCACAGGCTGTGGCAACACACCTCCTAATGCATCTGCATGATCACCTGGCTTTCGCTCTCGTTCTCTCCCTCCAGAGCCGGAATTACCTAAAGCTAGGCCAGTGGCTGCACTGGAAACAGACACGCTGATAGGGGTGGGGCTTGAATGGGCTGGACGTCCAGCAGCCACAGTGGTCAGGGATTGAGCAGAGGTCACCAGCACCAAAGTGGGTGTGGGGTTACGGAGCAAGACCGCACCATTTGTGGCAGCTCTGTTAATGGGCACTGGAGCCTGAAGGCCGACACCAGGGTGAGGTGGCTGACTGTGCTCTCTGGAGCGAGAGCCCACTCTCCGGTTCAGGGGTACATCACTGAACTTAGCCAGTGGCACATCAGGGTTGCGGACGATGACAGGCGAATCACGTAGAGGAACAATACGACGTTGGCTGGGGTCCTGAGGTAAAGGTGAAGGGGGTGTGGGGGAAACTAACATAGGTGGAGGGGTAGACGCAGCAGAAGATGACGGGCGGCTGGTTGCACTCCTTGGTCGAGGAAATGAAAGAGAAGACGGGTTTGTCAGCTGGCTTTGTGGTGATACAGACCTGAATGCTGCAACATTTAGGCCCAGTCCCAGGTCACTCAGCTGGTGATCAGACTTAGAATAGTCAGGAGCACTGGGAAGTGGGGGAGGAGGAGCATCCAACTTGCGTTTGCTGGGACTCATGGGAACAGTGAAGGTCAAGTTGGTCTGGAAGGTGGGCATGATCCCAGACAAGTGGCGTTCACGCTCTGAGCCAGGGGTTCCAAGCTTCGTGCCACTGAGATGACGAGGGCGGCGAGGGGTGAGAGATGAAGGTGCTGTGATAGGGCTGAAATTAGCTGGGCGGAATCCAAAGAGAGGAGATGGTGAAGGAGAGGGGGCAGGGGAAAATGGTGACTGATTAGACACTGGTGAGAATGAAGGCGTGCCTGAGCGTGAGCTGCCCAAAGACACCAGCATGTTTGCAGCCTCACACTCATCAAAGTCGAAGCGTGACAAGTCACGAGGCAACTCTTGTGGTAAGAGTGAGGGCAAGACTAAACGTGGGCGTGAATCTCCTCCGCGGCTGCTGGCCTCGCTACTGTCCCGTGATGTCTCATCCCAGTCAAACTCACTGCTGGTGCGACCTCCAAGGCGGAGGTCAGGTGTGAGGGTGCCTGTGCTGCTGGCACCGTTTCGATCCCGTCCAACCCCGCCTCCTGCCTCCATTTCCTTAGTTCGCATGGAAAGGTGGCGAGAGCAGTATCCACGTCGCTGGGACTCCTTGGAGCAGCCTTCACGAGAGCACAATCGCCGCCACTGCTTCCCATTAAACTTTTTGCGAATGCCTGTGGGAGTACACACCACGTCACCCTTCTTGTACTTCTGTTGGGCAGCTGTGAGTGGAGTGCGGGAACGAGATGAAGAAGATGAGGAGCCTGAGCCACCTCCCGAAGCAACATGGGAGCTGGACGTAGATGTCTTCTCCAGAGAACTACGTGAAGAGGAGGGAGGCAAGGGAGGTAACTGTGGGGTGGAGGAGATGACTGCTGCTCCTGCAGCTGGATCCAGTCCCAGGAGCACAGGGGAGGGGGTGGGGTGAGGGATAAGTGACAGGTGCGGTGTGCCAATGCCTCTCACCACTGACAGATGAGGGCTGAGGTAGTCTATTGGTTTTGAGATAATGGGTCGATGCTGGAGGGGCACATCCAAAGGTTTACTGCCCATGGTTGAGGGCAGGCCACCCTCCCTGAGTTGATGCATGTTATAATGGGTGACCTCCATGTCCTCATCTGGGGCTGGTGGTTGTAGAGCAACCCTTTCCCTTTCTCTCACTAACTGTCTTGGCAGTTCCCTATCGTTCTCTATGTTCTCTCGGCCAGGAACTATGTTGAGAACAGAAGCGATAGCAGAGCTAACAGTGGAAGAGGAAGAGGGTGGTAATGAAGAAGGAGCAGATCCAGGGTGCAACATCCCTCTGACTAACATTGGCCCAGTTACCCCATGCACCATGTTGATACAAAACAGCTCTGGTTCCACTTTCATTTCATCCCTGTCCTCCCACTCCCTCTCCCTTGCCCTTCCTCTTCGACCATCATTTCCCTGCTCAGCAGGCAATGGCAGCTCCAGGTCCCAGGGAGGAACCAGGAGGCGAAGGCTCTGGCGTGAGACCCACACCGCTTGAGCGCCAGTGTCCCTTCCATCCTCCTCTGCTCCTCTTCTGTTCTCCTCAGATTGATCCTCTTGTAGCTGGACGCGATATGGACAAGAAACAGCAGGGTGGGGGTCCACTTGTGTGATCATGCCTTCTCTGTACCACTGCTGTGCACCCTCATTGCCTTCACTACCAAAAGGCACACATACATGTGTTCCTATGGCTACAGGTCCCTGCCCTGGTGGGGGTGCATCTAGAATCAGGTCCACTGTTTCTGTAGGTCCTCGGAATGGGTATTTGCATAAAGTTTTCTCCCCGTTCAGCTGCACCTCCACAATTCCCTGATCTTTGCTGGCTTCTCGAACAACGCCCGCACGGAAAACTCCTGATTCTCGCATTCTATCAGGTGGCCATTCTTCTCCCGTTCTGGAACCCATTCTGGCCAGGACCCTCTGGTTCTTTAAGCCTTTGGCCAGTGCTTCAGACAATCCAGCCGGCAAGCTTTCTGGTAGAGATGCAGGACTAGCATGTGTTTGTGCTCCTTGTGTGTTTGAGTGGGAGTCTGATCGCTGCGCTGTCAGCTCGAGGTCAGCTGAGTGTTCACTGGCGGTGTCTGTGGAGGAGCAGCGCTGAGGACTAGATGTGGTTGCCTTGTCTCTCTCGGCCCCCTCCTCTGCCGCTCTGTCCACAGGCCCTGCCACACTGTTTTGAATGACCCCTGTGGTGTTGTCCTCCACCAGCCGGTTGCTTTGGCTGTGTGTGTCTGTGTGTGTAACAGTAGCAGCAGCGGAGCCCTGAGCAGAACCAGAGCCATTGTGAGCTGTGCTGCTGTTGCTCTGTGGGGGAGTACTGGGAGTGCTGGCGTTGCCATGGTTTCCAGCACAGTGCTCAGAGGTATACTTCTTCTTGGGCACGCGAGCCTTAAAGGTGGCTGTCTTGCGACTGGATGAGGGGTTGGGACTGTTATTTGCACTTGCCGTGCTGCTGTTACTGTCACTCTGTGTTCCACCTGATTTGAAGCTCCCAGAATGCTCCTCAGCTTTCCCACAGTCCCCTGCTACATCCAGTATAATCTCTTTTAGCCCCTCCCTCTCTGGAGTCCTGCTGGTCCTCACTTGCTCCTCCTGGGAAGAGTCTGAATTTGAGGAGATCTGTCTCTTGGGGGAGGAGGGAGAAAGTTTGGGCTTCTCTTCTGTGTCTCTTTTCTCTTCCTCTGGGCTTGCATCTGCTGGCCCCCTCCTTTTCCCCCCTTTAGCTCGTGTGGAAGGAGGTGACCGTCTGCCTTGTTTTTTAATGGGCTTCATCTTTAACATGTTGAAGAGCGTTTTTAGTCCTTAAGATTCCTGGAGTGTCCCAGTCTATCAGTATCTTCCACTCTGTTTCTCTCTCTCATCCCGCCCCTTCTCTCTGCTTTCCCCTGCCTCTTCCTGCTTGTTCTGCCTTGTTTTCTCTTAATTCAGACCCTGTAGTGAAACACAGAATGCAACACAAATCACTTTTAGGCTTAACACTAGAACAATATAATGCATCAATATAATGCAAGAACATGTACATATGTTGGGCCTTGGTGTAAATGTAATAGTTCCTTAGCCCAAGCTGATTTCCAGAATATATATACTATGTAATGTAGTAATTAATGTAATATATTGTATCCTAAACTTAATGAATATAATAAATGAATAATCTAGTACCACATACCATAACAAAGACCGGCTAAACACAAAGAAAAATGCTTGCCCAGACAAGTCACACACTCTTTAGTTTCTTGGCTGGAACAGGGGAGGCGGGGGAATTCCTCCTTCGCTGGTATTTCAGTCTACTCTCCTCATCTCTCTCTTTCTCTCTCGATGTCTAGCTCACTTGTTCACCCAAGTGACCTTTATGCATCTCTTACTGAGACATTCCACCCCTACAATCCTCATTTCCTGTCATATTATTACTACATCTTAGGCTAAATCATCATCCCTCTCTCAGTACTCCACACACTCACTACTCTCTTTCTGTGCAACTACACACCATTTCTGAAGGCTAACAATACACAACTGAGACATCAATATACATAAAATTACCATTATGTGCATGGTTAACATGGTTACCATTATGCATATTTCTTTTGTTGAACAGTCTTCGAATCTAAACAAACATTCTAATTTATTTTAAGGCTAGAATGCCTGGAAAATTTGTTAAATGTTAAATGCACTTTGCATTAAATAGTTGGTGTATAACACCAGTACATTAGTATAGTCAAAATGTGGCATAGTAGTATAGTCAAAATATTAGAGACCGCACTGGATGAACTGCTTAAACACAACATGTCTCTTTGTGAGCCAGTCCTACAAAAACTGGCCCATTCTGTTGAGAAACCGCAATAACCACCCTGTTCACATCCCACTGCTGAACTTATTCAAATACAAGATAGGATTATACTGGCACCACTAATAAAAGCCAACCATAAAGTAATTTAATAAGAAATGGAGATGAAAAAAAGAAAACAGAATGGAGTAGAGAAGGGAGTCTGACTTGCCAAATGAAATTCGTATTACTATTGGTGCACTAGAATGACTTAAGTATATAATTGAGTCTGTTGGTAAAATAGTATTATTACACTTGTATTAATAATGTATAGAAACAAGACTGTTGGTAAAATCCATTTTCAAAAGTATTTGAAGCAATTGTTGTGTATAAATCAATGGCCCATAAAGTTATTCAATAAGAACTGGAGATTAAAAAACAACAGTAACAATACAATTAAACTAGTATTACTAATACATAGAATCAATACCGTCGATAAAATACTATTATTACCCAAGAATTACTAATGTAAAGAAACGAGACCCTTGGTAAAATACTATGATTACAGTTGTATTACTAATCAAGACTGTTGGTAAAATACTGTTATTACGCTAGTATTACTAAGGTGTAGAACCAAGATCATTCGGAATAATCAATAAAGCCTTTGCCAACTTATCGTGTATTTCAGTGCATCTGCTCGAGCAAATTCCCCTGTTCGTACTACGAAATCAACAGAGTAGAGTTTACTACGCCCTACAGAGGCAGATCCTCTTTCTCGCGCAAAAGCAACGTAAAACGTTTCCACGCAACAAACCGAGGACAAGATAAACAAGAATGAAAGAAGCCTCGCTTCGAGCCGAGAGCCTTGCTAAACGTCCGGAAAAACAGAGGAGGAGGCCGTGGTGGAAGTTTTGCTGAGTAGTGGCCTGTATGTGTGTCAAGCACTTTTTATTGGCCGTAGTGCCCTACTCTGCTCTTACAACCACATACTACACAAAGAGTGAGGAGTGGAGTGACGCAGGCCTCTCTCTCCACAACACCAGGCCTCGGAGCAGTTCAGCTCCCTGAAAAACACAACAAATCACCACCATCACGGCCCAGATCAACACTGTGAGAAACCATGTAGCTCACACCAAGCCTGGAGCCTATTTGGACACTGAAAAAAACAAGATCCCTTCCTGAAATTACGTTTTTAAACCTTTTTGGTGCGAAACCGTTGCGATCGGCTATCCTCTTAAAGACAAAATCCAGATCAACACATCCAAGATTTATATTAGACTTATTGGTTCTTGTCCCTCAAGAGGAAGAGACCAGGGCCCAAGGGGCTGAGTGGGAGGGCTAGGGGAAAGTGTGTCACATTTACGACGTATTATTAAGATGTATCGAAGTTTAAAGACAGGAAAAGGGGCCTTAGACCCTCCAGAACCAAAAACAGACATACAAGACTGGGAGAGTGGAGTTAAACCCAAGTTTGTTAAGACTGTCCCAGTTGTGTTGTAGGAATATTTTCTGGAAAAAGAAAAAAAGTTTTGGGCTGACTGCGCACCCCCTCCACCCCTCCCTGTCTCTCTCTCTCTAGCTTTTACAGCCCTCCCACCCCCTCTCTGACTCTCTGCCCTTAAAATTGTAGAATTATTCGGAAAAAGGCTGAAATTGAATCTTTAGACGTTAGTAAACTGGTCTGAGAGAGAGCAGCCATGGGCGTACAGGACTGCAGTGCTGCAGGAGAGAAAGATTTGTAGCTTTCAACTCACCCTCAGGAAGAGTAACAGTGGAGATAATGTTGAAGAAAAACACCAAGAATAGAAGACAATCTCAAAAGCTCAGTAACCGTTGTATAAAATGTTTTTGTTCCGCAAACAGCCGCCCGAATGAGGAAAAACTGGAGCCGCTCTAATGTTTCGGGCTACGCTACAGAGTCGCAAAATGGTGAATGAAGCCCAAAGCCTTGACAACTACACAGCTAAGCCAATCAGAGAGCAGAGTGGGTTACAGTAGCCAATCAAAAGGCGAAGAACATTACAAGGGGCCGAGCCAGCTGTCAAAGTCCAACTGATGGACAGAGCACTCCGACCAATCAGGTTGTGGGAAAACAAGAAACAGCTGGTCAATCCTGAGACGAGCCTGTCCAATGGGAGGCCGAGGTGAGTCTAGTGAAAGAGAGTAGGAGGGAGAAAGAAGAAAAATAACACTATTCACCAATCTACGGTTGCACATGTAGGACGCTGACTCTGTGAATATGTATTTGTGATACGATGCATTTGGGAAATTAGTATTTTTTGTTTGTTTTAGTATTGTTAAGGAGTAGCACCTGTTGGAGGAAATTGCAGTTCAGCCTGTTAAACCTGTTCTCCTACAAATTAGTATGTTCTGTGCATTTCGCATCATTGTAATTCTTATTTTGAATCTCCTCGCATATTGCAAACTTTATAAAATAGTCTATTTACTGCGTTCTTTCGAAATCCAAACCCCAGCGTGTTCTTTAGCGAATCCAACCAATCACATAGAGACGTCCGATGTCAGAGCGCTACAAAGCCCGCCCCCTGTCCAATCAGAGCGGAGAAGGAGCGCTAACGTCATCCAGTCAAGCCACGATTGGTCAAATGTCTTGGAGACAGTGGGCCAATCAGATGCCACTACGACGAGCTCATTATGCTTGTTGCCATCACCGAGACCAAGAGGGAAGGACTGCGAGTGAGAGTAAATTAGACTAAACCCGGGATTAGTGTCCAATGGCCCATATACTTCTCCTGCAGAATAGTTCTCTATTGCAATGTGAGCTGAATGCCTGCTTGAACATGACTAAGCTCGTATCTGAATGAGTGTGTGTGTGGAAGAGTTGGATGTGTTGATGTGTTGGTGCATGATGCATGTAAGAGATGGCAGGAGTGTGAATATGACATCTCAGCAGCCTTGGAGACGATCAGTGCGTGCCAGACCTCACCTGGACTAATGCACACTGTGTGCACTTACTGCATGCAACGAGCAGTTACATAACGAGCACACAACCAAAGAGAGAGATCTGTGTGTGTGTGCGTGTGAATATACACACCACGCCCTGCCTTGAGCATACATTAATGCTTTCGCCTGCTTCATTTCTGTCTTTACCCAGAGGACGTGAGAAACACATGAATACCGATTTCTGAAACAGATGAAGTCATGATATTTATGCAGAGTATGAATATTACCATTCTTGGAACATGAAACATCTATCTATATTTCTATCTCTCTGTCTTTCTATCTGTCTGTCTGTCTGTCTATTTAATGGACAAATAAGAAGATGCACTTTATTTATTAAAGTACTGGACTGAATTCAGGTGGCCAGGAAATGTCTGTCATAATGTTTCAGCAGACCAAGACTTTTGGGACAACACTATGCTTCAAAATTTCTGGCCACAGTCCAAGGAACACCCTTCTCTATTCCAGCATGGCTGTGCCCCAGTGCACAAGTCAAGGTCCATAAAGACATAGGTGGATGAGTTTAATGTGGAAGAATTGACTGGACTCACACAGAATCCTGACCTCGACCCCATCCAGCACCTTTGGGATGAACTGGAACAGAAAATGTGAGCCAGGACTTCTCGTCCAACATCATAAATGCTCATATATGCTCTACTGAATGAATGGGCACAAATTCACAGGAACTCCAAAATCTTGTGGAAAGTCTGCCAAGAAGAGTGGAATCTGTTACAGCTGCAAAAGGGACCAACTCCATATTAATGTCTATGTATTTAATTACAGTGTCATTAAAGTCCCTGTTGGTGTAATGGTCAGGCGTCCCAATACTTTTCTCTGTATAGTGTAGATCTCATCAAAAGTGTAATAAAGGGATTTTCATCAAGTGCTGATTTGATTTGCATGTTGCAACAGGGAAGTAGACGTAAGTGAAAATTAATGTAAAAGAGGGCCTGGGAAGTTGGGTTGCTCACACAAGAGCTCATAGTGTGACATGCAGGTGTCCAAGTACACAGCTGAAAATGAAGTGCTGCATGGCTGTGAAGGAGAAGACATCTATGTGATGAGATGAATTGGGAGGTGTGAGGATAAAAGCTTGAGGAAGGAATTTAAAGGGCGGATTTCTGTCTAACAGTGGAAGGAGAAGAAGAGCGTTCTGAAAATTCAGGCCCTATCTGAGTTGAGTCTGACTCCTATAGACACAAAATTATAAATTGCATCTAATAATAATAATATATAACATGAGTGGTATTCAGTCAGCGTGGAAGAAGCTGTTGTTGAGATGAGCTCACTGTCTGGCCTGTAAAGTCCAGGGTTTTCTCTGAAAATTATTTTCAATATAGTATTTAGTGAGTATTTTTAATTAGTAATTTTTTTGTATAAATACATGCACATAAAGGAAACCATTAACAAAACAGAATTATAAAGGTCAATTCAGAAGTGCAGTAACGACATTGTATAGGCTTTCAACAAAGTGTATATTGTGAAATGACATGTTCAGACACATTACCTCCAGTTCAGATGCAAAAGTATTTTCTCCATTAAGTTAAAGCACAAAAACCTTCTATAAACAATTTCTCCAACTGATATAAATCACTATCTGTAAATCAACGTTCGAGTTAGTAACGTTAACAGAGCATGATCTGTTCCAAAACAAACTGCAGACTAAGATTTTTTTTTATGCAGCTCCAAATCTGGCTTGAGTCTGATGTGACACACAATAAAAACAAAAAGCAGCACATTCTAATGCAATGGTAATCAAAGAGTCAGTAAACTGCCACTTGTCAGTCATAATTGTGCACTGAGAAGGAAGAATAACAGTCTTCTTCTATACTGTCTCCATAGATTATTATTATGTGAATGCACAGTCATGGACCAGGATCTCCAGCCTGAGAACAATCTGAGAGGAACTTCCATACTGATCAAACGCAGTTTATAAACAGGAGTGAACTAGGCCTTAAATGGTGATGCTTCGAGGTTGCAGGTGCCAATGTTGTCCGGCAGGGGGCCACAGATGCTTGTTCTCACAGAGCCAGACTGCTTTCTCGATTAAAGTAACGTGGTCCTGTGTTCACGCGTGAAAACACCAGAGCACAAGCATAGAGTGTGAAATATTTCTCTGAATTTAACCCATTCACCATGTAAAGCAATTGGGGGCAGTGCGTGGGGACGACACTTCGCTCCAGTGTTACCCCTGGTGGTCCTGGGTTTCAGGTTTACAACGTTTTGATAACAGGGGGCAACTCCCTACACACCAGTCGCGTTTGCAACTGTTAAAAGTAGCGAACAGTTCTCAGCGCCACTGCTCCACACACTGTCCTGAAAGCAGTAATAGTTTGGAAATTATTGGAAGACTTGAGTTAGGTTTTTTAAGAGTCCAGAATGAGTCAAAATTGAGTGCATGCATCGTTAAAAACACAAACAAAAGTAAGGTAAGATTTAAAAGAACCCACAGTGTGTGAAGGAGAGACACCACATGTGTTTCGTTTCAACAGCTGTCAGGCCCTACAACCAACACCTCGCAGTTTAGCACACACACTTACATCCACGTGCAAATAAGTGCAGTTTGGTTCTCTTATGTGCAATATGTCTGATACATAAATACTGTGTGCAACATGTCTAATTTTCCTGGTGCATTATTACTGTGTTTCTTTTAATGTCCACTAGAACTTGGCACCTGCAGATACTCAAATGTGTACAAATGTGTCCATATCTACTGTGTAAATACATATATTTACAGAGTCACATACACACACAATCTTTATACATATGTATATTTATATAAAATTTGTATAGTATATTTATATGATACTGTAGTGTTAAGGCTATTTCAGATGTTGTTCCCTCCAGTTTGGTGCTGTAATAATGCAAATATCACACCCGTGGGACTAATAAAGCATTTTCTTACCTTAAAACAATACTAAGGTACAGACAGTAGCTAATGGAGTGTTCCAAAATTGGATAAAATATTTGTGATACATTATTTTGTATCCTTTGTACTGTAACAGGCACGTGCACAAATAGGGCTCAAACAGTGCAGAGCACGAGCCCTTTTTGTAATTACATCCGAAAGTGTCCTTTTTTGGGGGAGTTAATTTTTTTATAGATCAATTCAATTGGAAACCCTTTACGTCTGTTTGCCTTTTTTTAACAAATATTTAACCAATTAATATAATTACAAAAGCGAATCTTTTAGAACCGCTCAAACTGTCAGTCAAACTTCACAACTCCGCCCCCTGAGCACCGCGAAAATATCTTCTTGTTTAAAACACTTGTATCTCCCCGCTCGTCTTCATCCGTATAAAAATTGAAAAACATGGTTTACTATTGTAATAATAATAAAAAAAAAAACTTTACACAATGAGAATGAGAATAACCAGGTCTCTGTGCATTGTATATAT
>JBBKCR010000134.1:223414-241367 GCA_037577295.1 Ladigesia roloffi | reverse complement strand
TATATATTTGCATGTATGCAAAGCAAAGAAAAAAAGAAAATGAACATCTTACACAACTAAATAAGAGAGAGAGAGAGAGTGCACAAACAATTCACAAACAGTACAAATAATGCACAGATAACACCCAGGAGGGAAAATGGTAAAGCTAACATTACTAGAAGGCCAGATGTATTTGCACTGTATAATCATAAACATCTTCAAACACATGGCTCACAGAAGAGTGTTGTAATTAGTTTTAAAGATACCCTTTAAATGTATATATTACCTGTCTAAAATGTATTAACACTAATTAAATATATTTTTTGGTGGTGGAGGGGTCCGTGGAGGGGTTGGGGTGAGGGGCTTTTTTCAGTTTCAGCACATGCCCCTCAAAAGGTCTGTGCATGGCCCTGTTCCATAATGATTATGAATAAATGATTTAAGTCAACCTGCCACTTTTGGTGTCTGAACATGAATGTTAGCAACATAAATGCCAGGGACACGTTCAGGATTCTGGTTCGGGTCCTGCTGCACATCACGTGTCCTGTCAGACACGACGGCTGATTTCACAGGGAAAGTGGGTGGCTGTCAATCTGACTGTGTACTCAGTCAACCCGGTCAGAGAAGACACTCTCTCACTCTCGCTCACACAAGCCCTAATTAGCCCCCTTTGTTACGGCCGGCCATGGGCCCACAACTCCTCTTTCTCCCCCAGGCCCCGACCTCTGACCTCAACCTGAGCAAGTCAACAAAACCTTCCCAGCATGAGGCTCTGCCCCCTCGTCACTCAAGCACTGGGAGGCGGCCACCTGCCAAGCGTGATTGATTGTGAAGTGTCCGACAGTGTGGGGGTTACAGAGGGCTCGAAAACTGCTCGGACCGACCGCCATGCCTTAAAGAATGTGAACAACTCGACAGTGACAAAACGCAGAACGCGCGTGGAAAGCAGACCTGATTCTTGCTGGACGTGTGGACACAGTGAGAGCTCTACACACATCTGTCGTGGAGGAGGGAGGAGAGCACGTGTGGTTTGGGACGCAAAGTTGGATTTCAAACGTAAACAAGCAACAGCAGAGCGCACAGTGTGAAAAATATGATTTTTTTTTCTCTGCCTTTAATCCATTCACCAAGTAAAGCGCCGGGGCGGCCAGGGGAGCAGAGTGTGGGAATGGTATCTTGCTCAAGGGGACCTCAGAGGTGGCGCTAGCAGTCTTGGGATTAAAACCAACAAACTTCTGATTTCAGGGGCAACCCCCTAACAACTAGGCCGCCAGCTGCCCAAAGGGAAAAGTCCTTTTCTGGACTAGAGGAAAAAAATAACAACAGATGATCTGTACTACATGTAACTATGAAAGGCTGGGGTCCTCTACTATCAAAACGGTCGAATCACAGCGCATTACATAGGAGGCAACATACGTGCAAAGATTTTCAAGAGATCTTCAAGCTGGAGGCCGAACTGAGAAGTACCTAAGAATAACCTTTAGTCCACATCCTTCTTTCCACCGCCATCAGACTCCGCAACTCCTCCCTCTGTCACAGATCTACACAATATTCTGTGCAATACCCTGATGCAACAGTTTCTTACCAAGTTTATGTGTATCACTGTGTGCATTAATATCTTGCTATCATGTGCAACAGTCTACCAAGTGTATTATTGTCCAATGTTTTTATCATGCATGTTTATATGCTAAAGCACAATTATGTGCAATAATCTCATCATTTGCAATAGCCTTATCACATGAAAATTTATGTTATGAATATAATACTGATATGTATTATCTGGATTGACCACCATTTGTGTTGTTAATTAATGTAACTGTAAGTTACGTATGCATAGTATTTATAACAAGCATTTGTTTATATATATCAGTGTATTTCATATAGAGACTTTTCTACGTATCTTTAATTGAATGTATGTAGACTTTATATTTTACATTGCTCTCGTCTCCGTTTAAAACAAAGAGCCCTCTCACATTCTAGACAAGGGACAGATGACTTGAACAAACAGCCAGGCCTGAGAACATGTTCGGCCACAGGAGTCGGAATGTTTGGCTGCAGGGTGAAAATGACCAGACTTTTCAACAGAAATGATAACAGAAAAACTCAGCAGGGGGCGCTGTTAAATTATACTGACATTTTGGCCGAGGATACACGAGACACTACGAGAAAAAAAGGTAGCTTTTCTAAACTAACACTCGTCTTTTCCGAAATATCGAGTCACCTGATTCTCCTTATGTGAGCAATCAGACTTTAGCGCGATGAGGCTTTCAGGAAAACTTCCTGAGACCCCGGGACCGAGAGGTGAGCACTTCCTGTGACAACCGTCCCCACCTGAACCAGCCTGTTCTGAAGTTGGAGGGGGCTGTCTCTCTTATCTTCTCATCTTACTCTGTATTAATTATACTTACCCACCCCCCACCCCTCAAAAACTGTTTTTTTTTTACATTTTCAAGTAATGTATTGTTATAAAAACAAAAACAAATGTACCTTCTACAAAGAGGTAAATATATGGCAGTACCAGTGCAGACACACCTTCTCATTCAATTCTTTCCTGTTTTTGTTATTGGCTACATTGTAGATTAATATTGACAACACCTCTTGCGCTGATGACAACTTAGTTCTCCTTATTTCTCCTTGCTGCTAATTGGCTGTTGCCCTGCTACGCATCTCTGGCACACACAGTCCAGCATTCCTGCAGATAGGTCATCTTTACATATTTTTACAAATGTAATGGATTAAGCGGAGTTTTAAACGAAATATAAGTGTTTCGGGAGCATTGTTCTGGTTAAAATAGGCATTTAGCCTATTTTTTTACATTTAGAGGGAGGACTATTTGATTGTTTGAGTCAAACTGATGTTTTTAGTAAAAAGGTTACTCATGCAAGTGAACGACACGGAGACAATTTGATCCACGTTTACCAGTTTTTAATGAACCCTGATTACAGCTTTAATTACAAGAGGGAAAAAAAGGAAAAATAAAACTGAAGTATACAAGTTTCCTCATGATATCAAGTCTCATCTCTGCTTTAGAGTGTTACATAACCACTGAGAGAGAGAAAGAGAGAGATAGAAAAGGAAAAGACCTCATACACAAAGGAATACATCTTTCTTACACAGTCCCTCAAAATGGAAAAATATATATACACAAAAGATCAAGAGGAAAAAAAAGAACATATGATAAAAATAACATGATAATTTCACCCCTCCCCCCTTTACATGTCTTTTTTTTTCCATAATTACAAATAAAACCAGCATAGACACAAAGCCAGAGAACTGTATTTGTTATGTAGTTTAAAGGAACAAAAAAAGGTTGCGGAATATGCTGTTAAAAGTTTTTTTTAAATCTTACAAAGCTAAACATCAGAAAAACGGAAACCCTCCCCCCACCCATCCCCTCCATTCCCCCCTCCCCCCTTCAGAAAAGTAATATCACTGTTAAAAACAGATGGTAATATTAACAAGAACAGTAAGTATAATAAAAACAGCAATGTTTATACTGAAGACAGAAAAAATATAAGTATGAGTGAGTAAGGCAGTTGTCAGGGTGAGTACAGACACAGAGCTGGTTGTAAGGCTGCTATACTGAAGAACGGAATCCAACCGAGGGGAAATAAAAAGAAACGGTATGTGAAAAATAAAGGGGAGGGGCCACTACGGCTATGGGCAAAAGCTTGTACTGCTTGCTGATTTACTCACAGTTTGTTCTCAGCATAATGAACACTTTTTCAGACTACTGAGTGAGATATTCAGGGCTGGCTGGACAGAAAAAAAAAACTCGACTCGACTCAAACCGTACTGCCGAAGGTGCTGCAGCGTGCCTCCCACTAAAAAGCTTTTTAATGGTCAATCAATTGTTTTCAGTGGAGCATCGGATGATGGTTGTTCGATCAATTTCCCAGTTATTTTCTGAGAAGGAGTATTTACAACAGGCCCTTACCAGTATTCTGCATGTTATTTCAAGGTCTTAATGTAAGGCTGCGGTTGGGAGGTTCATACGTTCTTTCCCTCAGCTAAGAGGTACCTGCTGCATGCTCTCTGTTTGAAGAACAGCCAATAAGGAGGTACTGTGAAAGCCCTAGACTGGTTTGAGCACTGAGCCTGAGTACTTTTCCCAAAAGTGTCAATGATCCTGGAATAAATGAGTATTTTAAAACGTAATTAGAAAACAAAACTATATGTATAGTTGGCATTTGTATTATTTTTTGTGATGTACCTGGGGGTGGGGTTTGTCTGTGTGGTACATTTACAAGAGGCCATAAAATACAAGCTTAATTTCTGAAAGATTGATCATTTACAATCAGTTTGCCTTTTTCTCCAATAACACTTCATTCATTCTAAAACAAAGCACTGCAGGATCCCTGGAACCAAATATTGTGAGGTCACCTTATGTATATTCTCTATATATTCTTATCTTTTGAAAAATATAAATCTTATCAAAACCAGAGTTTTGAATATAGATCTTCTGTATCAAATATATATTCATATATTCATAAGTAACATTTGCAATAGAGATTATGTGGGCTTTATTTGATCCAATTTAGGATACTTTTGTCTGTGCTAAAAAAATAGAAAACAAAAGGCATAATAGCAGTGTTTGAGGTCATGTTTCTAAGGCTTCTGTGTGTGTTACTATGAGAGTACTCAAAAGCATATGGTAGTAAGTCTCCTATATTGTGTACAAAAAGGCACAAGCTCACTTTTTGTTCGTTAAAAAGGCTTTCTGAAATACAGAGACTATATATTCTAAGTGAACCTTTCGTGTCAAGGTGAGGTCTTGGTATGCCTGAGATTTTTTTTGCTCTCAAACCCCCAGTTTTCTTCTTTTTTTTTTTCTCTACAAGGTTTCAAGAGCTTTGAAAGCATATGCTAAAACCTTTCATTTCATCACATGTCCATACTCATCTTCAGGAGCAACCTCTTTCCTGGTGCACACGTTTCTTTCAGCATCAAAACTGCTCACAAACAAGAGGAGGAGAAGCAGCAGTCATAGGTGATCCATACTTTGTTGAAGCAAAGGGGACAATGTCCGTCTAAAATGAAGTAAATGAACAAACAAAAAACTACAAATCTCTTCTGCATCGGGGATTTATGTACATCTGGGTTAGAAGGTAGAATGGTCCCTTATACAGAGGCTGATTTAAACAAATATGGTTGGGACCCCTTGTTGGACCCCAAAGGCATTAAAAGGCAGTGCTTAGTGGTTAGCAAGTTAACATCAAAAATCTGAAGGCAGTGACTGTGTGTAGGTGAGCTGTTCTGGGAGCCAAGGCAAGCTCGTTCAACAGAAGGTGAGGAGGTTGATCGGCAGAGGTCTCTGTGAGGACCTGAGTCTTGTTCAGGAACTGCATGCTGACCAGAGAGGACCATCTTGAAGTTCACCATCTGTGAAAGTGGGCCACCACCTTCCATGTGTGACTTGACACAAGAGCATCGAACTCCCGGTCGACAGGGTGAGAAACGACGCTTCTCAATCTGTTTGGAGAGTGCCCACCCCTCCTTTACTCATTGCGCTCAATATTTAAAATGGGTGCAATGACTGATGGTTCAGGCACTTTTGTTTTCTCTTTAATCTGTTTTTCAAGGCATTGGGACTGTCCCTATGTCCCAAAAGGTAGGGTCTCTTAGGGGCGCAGATAAACATCATCATCCATTTCATTGTTCATGTCTATGGATATGGTTCTCTCAGTGAAGTATTGTGGAGGGATTTAAACAGGCTGCAGGTGAAAGGATGGTGGAGCTTATCAATTTGGAACTGTGGGAGGAGAAGTCAGTATTAGCCATTCTTAGTGTCTCGGCACCTTAAAGTCAGAGAAGCTGTGTTTCTGTATGCATGCTCAACTTTAGACATTCATGAAAGGAAAAATAGTTATGAATGACTTTGTAAATTTGTTCTGTTCTCAGCCAATTGTCCAGAACACACTTTAGTTGGTATTCGTGTCAAGTAAGAAAGCACAAACCTGTTTGACCCTTTTTCTACACAAGAGTGTGCATTCATGGCTCCTCAGCAGCCATTATTTTCTAAAGACAGCTGTGCTGTTGCTCTCTGCAGCTCAGAGCTCACTCTTCTCTGGCCTGTGCCCAGGGGTGCAGCCAAACTTACAGGGCTCCTCTCCTCCCCGTTCTCCTCCACACTTTTAGGCTCGGCCTCTTGGCCAGGTTCCTCCCTCTCAGCACGGCTCTTCTTGTCTTCGGCCTCCTCAGCTTCAGCTTCCATGCGTTGGTCCTCACTCCAGCGTCGCTTGAAGCGAAGCTTCAGGGGGATGCAGCGGGTTCCGCTGGGACTGGTAGGAGGACCCTGGTTTAGACCAAGCTCTCGGGGTTCAGCTTTGAGTCCCAGCAGTGCCAGGCCAATCCCAGCACCTGAAGTCGGGGCAGCTGGGGTTTTGAAAACGTCTTCCTCAAGGTCATCATCGTCCACAATGCTGTCATGGCTGGGTGGAGGGATAGGGCCACCGTTGGAATGAGGTGGTGCGAAAACATCACAATTATCATCCTCTTCACTAATATCTGTGACCTCCACCTCTTCCTCAGATTCAATGTCTGAGATTGGCTCCACCTTGATTTTTGGTGGCCCTCCTGAGATACTATTCAATTGGCCAGATGAGGCAGAGTTGGGACCTTGACTGGAGGAGGCTGTGAGTCCTGAGGTGGTGACTGAAGGTGTGTGACCAGAGGTTAGGGGGCCTTCTCTCTGCTTGCGACCTAGTGGTGGAGGCTGCAGCTTGAACTTGAAGGGGGAGAGGTGAGGCTCCTCAGACTGGTGGTGGTGTAGGGGATGAGTAGAGAGGTGTGGACCTGCCACTGCTGGGCCTCCTACACCCTTGTCTGGGCGCTGGGGTTGAGGGATGACTATATTGGGGTAGTGCAAGAAGGCACGGGGGCTCAGATGGTAGTTGTAGACGCTTTGGGTGTGAGCCTGAAGATAGCGCTTCATGTCCTCTGGATTGAAGGAAAAGTGGGAGCCCAGCATGGGAGACAGGGAAGGGGAGGGTGTGTAGGGTAGGTGCGAAGTAGGGGTCATGGACAGGGCAGGGGAGAGAGGCGGGGCCAACAGACCTCCAGGACCTGGGAGAGGAGACACCGGGAAGGGGGAGAGGGGCTCAGGGTGCACCCTGTGCTGAGGTGCGTGAGGGCCTCCACGCGGCAAGCCTGCTGGATTGGGAGGAGCGCCGTAGACACGGAAGAGGGAGTCGTGAGAGAGGCGAGGGTGAAGGAGGTTCCTAAAGGCACGGTCGGCTGGGCGGTCGTCCCCTGCAGATACCCCGGCTTCCTCCAGCTCAGAGTTGGTGGAGGTGCCGTCACTACAGTCTGAGACAGATCCACGTGCCATGCGACGGGCCACAGCACTAAAGACACCTGGACTGCGCAGCTCCTCACTGGGAGAGAGCACATCTGAAGGGGTGGATGGAGGAAAACGGAAATGGGAGCCCACTCCTGAGGGGACGGGAGGAGCGCTCTGGGGAACTCCTGAACCTAATAAGAAAGAAGTAACATCAGTAAATCAAATATGATTTTTGGATTACCTGCAAAAAAAACCCACTAGAGGTGGTTTGTTCAAATTATTTACCTGCAGATCCCATGTCTATGAATGGATAGTTGACCAGTACCAGCTTGTTGAAGTTAAACTTGTAGGTAAATCTCTTCCCTTTAGTCTTGTGCAGGATTCTTTTGTTGTAATAGTATCTGGGAAATACAATGTTAGCATAGTTAATTATTGAGGTCTGAATCCGGTAGTTTACATCAACTATTTGGCTTCACCTAAAAAGATTTTTAACACAAATGTCAAAAGACCTGTTGGGTAAAACATTGGAACCAGCAGCACAAGTTTTGAAGGAGAGTGACCTAACTGGAAGGAATTCATAACCAGCAGATTTCCTTTCAGAAATACAGGATCTTCTCCAGTAACAACCAAGTATAGCTCCTTTTCCTCCTTGATTAGTGTTTAAGAAGTTGAGTAGTTCTGTCCCAAACATCCAGGAAGCATTTTATGTAATAAATAGTAACAAGCTGAATCTTGGTTGACATAATTGACATTTAATTGATAACTTAACATCCTTTCTTGTACAAACTAGCAGTGTGTGAGTTAAAAGGGCTGATTTACGATGTTCTCTGTATATATTTATGGTGTTTTTATATATTGTGTGCGAGGTCTATCCAGGGTATCTGCAGGCTTAAGAAAGCCAAATGTAAGACTTTTTAAGACTTTTTTTAAAGCCACTTTGATAAAATTTAAGACCATACATTGACAAAACAGCAAACAGCATGTGACCACCTTACAAATAGTTGGAACACTTATTGGAACTAAAAAGGCTGAAAAATAACTGAAAGTGCCTGTTTTTCACAACAAAAACATTCTAAACTAACACGTTCTGTGAAGTGAATACAGGGAATAAAATAAGAACATTCCAGTCACATGTATGTGGTAACTGAATATGTTTTAAAGTGATGGACGGGGCCCAAAAAATGGACTCGACCTGACCACCTTGTGTCCGAACCCAGCCCGGCCCGACACACTTACTGCAATTTTTGGCTCTGGCCCGATTTAAACCTGACAATTTTTAAATATGTGGGCTGCTATAACACAGATGCTCTCAATTGTGGGTGCATTTGTAAACTGACACTCCAGCTAAGAGTCACTGAATTGCTGGATCACGGCCTGGCCCAATGCTATTGGCAGGAAACTTGGGCCCGATCTCGGCCAATATCAGGGCCGGGCTAAGGCCGGTTTCGCGTTCGGTCAGAGAATGTAAACTCTACTGCCAGTTACAAAAAAACACAGACACGTGGAGTGGAAGAGCACCATTCCGAGGGGGCAGCTCATGATGTCGAGTGGGTGGGCGAGGCACAAAGTGACTGTAGCGCTGAGATCAGAGCTGGATCTGATTGAATTTTGACTGGTGCAGAAGTGAGGCCCACTGTTTGAGAAACGCTGTGTTCGGGTGGTGTGTTCGGAGATGGAGCTGAAGCTGTGAAACTGTTATGACGGAACAGAACTGAGAAAAGACATTCCCATTGAACCAAGTTTAAAAAGCTTCTTGCACAGCATACAGCGCGCCTCATAGCTATAGCCAGGAACTGGGTTTAACCAGGTTGCGAATGTGGGATTTTCCATTCAGTTAACATTAAATTTGCACTTCCCCATGACTGACGCGGCCACTAGCAACAAACTGCTAATGTGGGTACCTGAAAAAGCCCCCTCCCTCACACACACAACCAGAAATGTTGGTGGCTCCACTCATTCCAATCTCCTACACAAAAAGGCAAAACACCAATTTGACATTCACAAAATACTTTAGAGATTATCAGAAAAAATATAGCAAACTTGTTTATTGAGTCTGTGGTTTTTTAAGACCTTTTAACTCTGGACTTAAGGATTATTTTTAAAGATATTTAAATATAATTTAGAAAAATCTAATTTAAGACTTCTTAAGGATCTGCGGATACCTTGGTCTGTGTTTTGGCTGTGGTTCCGTGGGTGGAGGGGAATTCGCAGAAGTTTGTGTCTATATATACTGCATATATATATATATTAGTATTGTAGTAGGATACTCATTAACTCATTATGTGTGTCCATATATATACACACATCCGTATTCATCCTCTACAGTTTACATTGAACACCTGCAGTGCTGGAACGTGAAAAAAAAAGAAAAAGAAAAAAACAACACTCGATACATTCCATAGGAAAATTCTGGACAGCAGCGTCACATGGCAGCAGCCAATCAGCAGCAAGGAGAAATAAATAACATTCTTAGATTGGCTACTTTCAAATCTCCCGTCTCTTAGTACAGCTGAGTGTGACGTCTGTGCTTCTTACATCCCCCCTTATCCTCATATTGATTGTTTATGTTTGGGGTTGTGCTGAGCAGTGGAGCTTCATACCACTCAGGTGTCTGATTGCCTTGGTAACCGCCACGTGGGGTATGAGGTCCAGACATCACGGTTAGCTCTATTTAGAGGCGGGAGGTTAGAAAATCCACAATGGACTGCTGATCCACGTTAAAAGTGGGGGGTTGCTGTGTGTGTGTGTGTATGTGTGTGTGTATATATGCATACATTTTTAATGTTGAACTACAATAAAACAAAATTAGTAGACGCACTGCGGCCAAGTACAATTACATTAGTTCAGCCTAGCATTAAGTAATTTCTGTAGAGTTTAATGTGTGCAGTGAAGATGTATTTGGATGTAATCTCATACTGTAAAGGGAAGCAAAGGTTTTGTAACAAGTACATACTGTTCACAGACTCAGTCAGGACTGAATAAAGGGCGTGCATGCGCGTGCACACACACACACAGGGTCAAACATGCTGAGGCACACAGAAACATATTCTTTGAAGTGCATTTGAACTCACTTCAAAAAGAGGATACAAAGAGCTGAAGCATGTCTCTGTTCGCATGTGTGTGCTACAGTTCAGCCTTCACTTCCAAAACGTACATGATGCACATGCAGCCTGACCATTTATTCTTTCTTCCTTTCATTAAGTGCAGGGCTCCATAAATAACTTTACTATGGCTGGCACATATCAAAGACAGAACAAGCTTACAATAATGAGACAGACTACCACTTTAGAGTAGGGGCACGCTTAGAAAAGATTTCATGACTGTTTATAATTATGAAGGTTATTAATTAGGTCCTCAACCTCAAAACCATTAATAAGCAGATATAAAAACACAACAGTGATTTGTAAATTTCTGATAAAGTTGACAGGCTCACTAATGAAGACAAAACAATATTCTGAGTTTAGAAGTATAGCTAAATGTGGATGAAATACTAGACAAGCAACCTGTTACTTGTGTCCTTTGAATCCTTTCAATAATTCTTTAATAATTCTTAATAATTATTAATTAGGACATACACTTTAAAAAAAGGGTAATGTAGTGTCTGACCAAAGGTTTTTGTACACAACTGCTGTAGAAATATATTACAATAAAGGAAATTTGTTGTGGTGTACGGATTAAAACCCATACCATAGTCTTAAAACCAGAAATACTGGGAAATCTGAAAATCTGCTTCTACTATACTAATTACAGTTCTGTTGCAGAAATTCATGTGACAAGCTCCAATCAATTTTTACTAAACTGTGTTCAGACAAGAGTTTCAGCACACATGCTATTATGGTAGTTACTTGTGTGTATGCTTCAGTAATAGTGTTCAAGTACCACAAGTATAAATGTTGTGTAAATGCTTTGAATAAATTGAAAATGCCACAGCCCCCTGTAGACATGCATGTGTTATTTTTATTCTTCAGTAACATTTTGTTCAGGAAGTATATATTGCTTCATGAAAAAGCTACACTTCCCTTTAAACAAGAATTATTTAGCTGAAAGTATCACAAATTTCATTCATGACTAAATTAGTATGATTGTGATTAATTATTTAAGGTCATTTGATAGCCTTAATAATGACCATAAAAATGGATAACATATCTAACAAAATCAGGTTATATTCCCTATACTGGCATAGGATGATTAGTTCTGGGAAACAAAATTCACTCAAAATATGAGTTTCACTGCATTATATCCCTCTAACCAGCACTTGGAATTAGTGATCTACAGTTGAGCACCACATTCTACTGGATAATGTTTTTCTACGGAGATTTTAGAAGAATTCCATACAAATTAAACACCTGTGTCAGTAATGGGCGCACTTTAAGTGCAGCTGAAGTAATTTACAGCTGAAAGTTCAGTGATGTTTAGCATTTATCCAGATACTGGGTCACATTGCATACAGATTACCTCAATTTATAATTTTCCTGCTGTCTGTGATATCTGATGTAAAATTTTGTTCTTGATCATGTGACCGGTCTAGTGTCCTAAATGAAGAAAAATACAAAACTACCTGATCAGCACAAGGTAGGCTTAGCTATGAAAGCATGTGTCCATTTCATGAAAAAAAATAAACAAACAAATAAAAAACTTTCTTGAGACACTGTATTTTGCTCTTGGTTTGCTTCATATGATCAATTCAACTGACAATAAAACTTAATTTATAAAGCTGCAGTTCAATATTTAACCAGTAGATGGCAACAATGCCTTAAAGGTCAGCTAATACCCAGCTGCTAACATGCAGTATGTTGCTATAGAAGCCACAATTGTTGTCAGTCATTCAAAAATTATCTGTTATATACCACATACACAGTAAGGGTGCAGTGTATCATCATCACTGTTTTTGTTTTTAATTGTTGCTGATATTTATCCCAGTAATCACTGGTTGATTGGAAGATTTACAAGCTTTTGAATTCGATGATTAGTATAAACGTGAGAGTGCAGCTAAAGGCTGACAGCAGAAACATTTTTCCAGTTTTAACATTGTTTTTACTAGGGACTAGTACTACAGATATATATCACTGTACGGACATGCTTGAGAGGACGCATCACATTTCTTGTACTTTCACTCTTACAGCAATTTTAGAAAAACTTTAAATGTTACAAGACATCTGACTTCTCAGATTTCTTTTAGTTTAAATTGGAGCATAAAAAAAACACACATTTTTGGCACTATGGGGTGAAGTGAAATGACCAAACAAGATCTGTTATTTGATTTTAACTACAGAATAATAATTGATTTTTCCAAACTCTTGTGAAATTTGTTTTTCTTATGAAAGATTTACACAATTTACCAGTAGAAATATGGTTTGGATGAGTAATTTTATGAACAAGCAGTTTTTTTTTTTAAAGCAAAGTTTTGTTTTAGTAGTCTCCCAAAAAGGTGCATAACTTTACACAGTTTTCATGTTCCCACAGCAATATGTTTAAATATGACAGACCTGAAGCACAGCTTGGTCTTTCCCATCACATGACAAAAGCTGTGCGAGGGAAGAATAGCATGCGCTCCCTTCATTGTAATAAATATGGTAATAAAAATAAGAAATTGGAATTTTCAACTTTGTTGAAAATAAGTCGCCCTTTGTAACTTTTTTAACCTCAAAACTCCTATATTAAGGCTGGAAAGCTTATTTTGGTTCACACAGCATATAATTAAACTGTAACAACATATGCACAATTCTGAAAAAGTGTTGGGTTATGCCCCACTCTTTCTTATCTCTATATATTTACTGTCTCAATGTGAGGACAGGGCTCATGAATTCACAGCCATAATGCAAGGACCAGGAGAGGTTTTCCTTAAAGGCGTTTAGTCTTGCAATGGTACGTTTTTACAAGAATGAGAAAGCATTCATCAGAGAGGGTAAACCTGAGTGCTTTGTGTGAGAAATAAAGTACATATGCATCTGTGCTTGCAAACGTATCAAATTAGGTGACCAGCATTCCACCCCATCTTCTACATGCGCACTCACACAACGCACAGTCAATGTCCCTCTGTTCCACATCTCTCTTTGAAACTTCACAAGTTCCACTGCAACATGAGAAGTAGAGCATCTAGCTCTTAACTACAATCCATGTTCCTCTATTCTGTACATCACTCTCTCCTCTCTCTTTGAAAAAGGAAGGAGTTATCTATTCAATGGTAGCGGAAGTGTGCTCATCCTGTTAGAGAAGGCTGGTTTTGATCATTACAGGATTGTGAGGACAGGTTCAGCGGGTTTGAGTGGGCATTTGGTGTTGCTGTGGAGACTAGAGCGAAGACCTGAATAACATGTAGATGGTCAGAAGGACTGCAGCACACAGGGAGAAACAGTGAATATGGATAGGCTGGGGGGCGGATGGGAGTGAAAGAATGGAAGGAATATACACAAAACAGAGAGACAAAACTGATATTCTAAAACGATGAGAACAAGATGTATTCTATAAAGATATGACGTTAGTATAAAACAGAATACAAACCTAAAAACAAATAGAAAACACAAAAATGCAACAGTTCAGATTAAGAGAGTCAAGTGTGGTATTCATCACATCTTCCAGTGAGTTGGAAAATGCTGAAAATCTAGACACACAACAGGAAATGACTAAACAAATTAATTCCAACAGTTCATATAAGTTAGAAAATTCCATCAGACCAACTATGGCAGATAAAGCCAAATGATTTCACCACATTGAAGAGTAATTTAAATTTGACACCAAATATGTTAATAAAACTCTTACCTGAGTGCTCGGCTGAGCTTATCATAATTCATCTGCGGCTTGCACTTGCGGGCACCCCAGAGTCGCGCCACCTCGTCTGGGTCCTTGATGACGAATTCTCCGTAGTCGCCCTGCCACGCGATGACATCGTGGTACTCCTCTTTCCTCAGCAGTTCCAGAATGAAGTGCCAGAGCTGGATCTGCCTGGAGCCTGGGCTCGACTCGGGTTTGTAGGCCCATTCTGGGAAGGCAAACCCTGGGAGTTACAAGAAGAGTATATATACATAACTAACTTAACTCAAACTTTTTAACTAAACCAATTTACCGAATATTCCTAGTTTAGACCTTCATATAGAATAGCTCAACAAAATCAAGTAGATTTAAAAAAGAAAAGTGTGCATCCAGAGGAGTAATACTGCATGTTGGCATTAGTTATGCAAAGTTAGCAGCTTCAAACATACAAGTGAAACTAAGTGAACCACCAAAATGCCATCACTGTGCACAAACAGGTCTCATTTCATTGTACTTCATTAACCTGAAGGATTTTAACCACTTTCAGTTTCCAAGTTGACCTCTGCATGTACAAAGCCAAAAATTAGCACTTGTTATAGTAAGCTGGTTTCTATAAGCAGTCTTATTTAAATAAGGTTCAAATGAAATTCAGTGTAAATGAAACTTGCATAGAAAAGAAGTTATTCAAAGACAAATGTTACCATAGATTTAATCAAATCTGGTGAAAAATACAGCCGTTCAAATGAGCTATATTTTAATACCGTTAATAAACATATGTTCCAGTTTTTGACAAAAAAAAACCCCATCAAAGTTCTGCTTATAAAAGTAAATGAAGCACATAGCAAAAGCATCTCTAAAGAGAGAAAGGGCAACTGTGTGTATTTTGCCATCAGTCAAAATAATCCATTCCTTTGCAAAAGTAGGAATTTCTTACATGATGAAACGTAGCTCTCAGTGACAATCAATAGATTTCAGTGCTAAGCATGTGTTTTAGAAGAATGTTTTATTTTGACAATACATGGGGGCTAGGAAACTGCCAAGAACCTAAGAAAGATATTCAGACCACATCAGACACAACACAACATCAAAAGCCTAAACATTCAGTTTTACGCCAATGTGGTAAAAAAAAAAAAGCCAATCTTCTCCGTGCTCTTGTACAGGTCATCATGAATACATTCAAACAGGACAAGTAACTCTTGGCTTGGATTAGTATTTTCATTCATTTTATGCTGTGAATATAACTGTTTCGATATTTAGTGGATGTCTAGGTATTGCTTTGCCCAACATGTCCTACACAACCAAACCAAACCAAACATTTTTGCACACACCTAGATCGACCTTCTATATTAGCAGGTTAAAAATCATTGCACCAGTTACATTTGAGTTTCTTTGCAACTGACAGCAAAAGAGGTGAAAAAGTTAACTAGTGCATTTCATTTAAAAAACTAGAATTTGGTCATGCCATCATTACACAACCAGAAACAAGATGTTACATTCATTCCATGTAATAAACAAAACTTGTACAATCAACATTTTCGTTTACAGTTGTTCACAAATTTCCAACTCCAAACATATATCTTAATTATAATTGGTTTTGTCATGCTGACATCATTTCACTAATTTACCAAATATAAGCATATTATACATGCCATGTCTTTTAATTAGCTTTTCTTTGCTTTTTGTCCTTTAGCTGAATTTTTCATGAAAAAAAAACCTGTAGTTTTAATAATACAAGCACAGGAGTATGTATGCGTTTATCCGTTTAAGTAGTCTTGAACTCCGCATCCTTGGAGCAGCAGTCAAAACAAAGCTCAAGCACACACCCACACAGAAGGCAGAGCAGAAATATGTGCAAGTGCATGGGTTCTACTTATAATAGACTCAATACTTGAAGTAGAAGGTCACACCTAGCTTGTATTTTCAGATTTGGCACTCTGTGTGCTATGATAGGCAAAGAACGCACAATCATGTTGTTTTTCTATTGTGTACCCAATAACTAAAACCATACATCATAGGAATCATGGGTTTATAGTTTGCGGACTGAAACCTAGGTAGACAACAGACACATCAACAAACCATCCTGGGTTAGTGAATGATTATTTTTTATAGTTATCAAATCCAAATCAGCTGAATTACAATAAAAGAGACAAGAACCACAAGCATGTGTCTCGTTCTCAGGACCGTGCCTAGGTAACTAAAAATGGTTGGCAAAGTGCAGGCTTGCATGAGTCTCCAATGAACGCATTAATGCTGTGAAAAGGAACTGCAGCTCATAAAAGTTAATTGCTAATTTGCTTTGGCTTTACACATCCTGTCTATTTAAATGACTTGCATTATTGTCCCCCATGTCTTCAAAGCAAGTATACTTTCTGCTAGACGATGCTAAAGAAATTATCTTCTTGTGATGCAAGCGCGTTATGAACTTCTTTCCGGAAAAATAAATAAATAAATAAAAATCTGTCAAAGTGACTTGATCAGTGTGTTTGTGTAGTGTACATTTACACAGAAGTGTTTAAAGAGATGAAACAATAAACAAATACATCATTTCACTTGCTGCACTGCATGGTTATTATTCTCAAAATAAAATTCCCACACAAAATGCTCTGGCACACAATGTGTTTTGCTGACTGAGGTGACGGGAGTTGCAGGATTTTTGGAGCTTCGCTGCTTTTAATTCCCATTACAGTGTTAGCTAGATAAAGCAGAACAGATCAGTGTTACAATCAGGGCTAACACACTGCCAGCCCCACACATGTATTGCAGGGCTGCACACTGAGCTGGAGCAGCAGACTGCCTGGTGGTTCACAGGCCATTTCACAATGGACATTAAAACTGCTGCAAGCAGTCATACCCATTGGTTCACAAATGCATACGCACAAATGTTTTACTGTATGTAGTAACATGTAACGTTTTCTAAATAGGTCCTGAATCATTTCATATCTTATGTGAATATCACTTTTGTTAGTTAAACTCAAATTCCACTAATCCGTACTACATGCAGTAACACACCTCTAACCTCCATTAGTGTTATTAGTAATTAACTTTACCATAAGTGATGTTTCTATAATATTTACACCCAGCATTCATGTATACAACTGCCATTCCTGACTATTTTTTCCTACAGAGGTTTAATTGGATTTATTTAATTTAAATGGTTATATATTTGAACAGATATATAGATTGTATGGTTTATTTATATTATATTGCTCTAATCTCTGGGTACCTTAGCATTCATAACAAAAAATGTCAATAAAGTTTTCTGATTCTGATGTTATAGGCCAGATGAGGGACGAACAAAAAAACAAGAAATTTCAAATAATTTTCCTTTACTGGTGAGGCTTTCAGTAGAGACGCATGACTCACGTACAGATAACAAAAGCTTGAATAACTTGAATATCATGATCACCATTTTGGTCTGTGGTGGTGGTGCTATATGTGAGGTTACATTAGACTGTAGAACAAAATGTATTACATTTAAAAGGTATTTCAAAACACTTATTCGTATTTCAAAGCAATTATCAGTACGCTTCACACACAAACACGTGTTAGGGCTAATTGTGATCCTTGTGGAGAAATGGAAAAACCTCGTCCTCCAGCCCACCAGATTTAAGACATGATGTTTTTCATTATTCAGTAACATCTACAGTTCTAAGATAAACGAGTTTATAAATCTGAGCTGTGCTACTACTTGTAAGCTAGTTTTTCTTTAGTGTTGATTTATTTTGTACCTTGGGTATCAAATAGCAGCACACATAATGTCTTTGTCAATGCCCATCATACCACTGTGCACCTGTGTGTGTGTGTGTGTGTGTGTGTGTGTGTGTGTGTGTATGTATACAATGGGGCAAAAAAGTATATAGTCAGCTATAGATTGTGCAAGTTCTCCCACTTAAAATGATGGCAGAGGTCAGTAATTTTCATCATAGGTACACTTCAACTGTG
>JBBKCR010000134.1:197991-216035 GCA_037577295.1 Ladigesia roloffi | reverse complement strand
AAATGAGTAAAAATGCTCAAAAACTCTGGCCGTGGGGAGTTACCTGATTTGAAAATGGCTGGCAGTGAATGAGTTAATGAAGTAAGAACAGGACTTTGATTTGAAAGTCCTATCACAGGAAAAAAAACTAGTTTTTAACCATTTTAACCATCACTGTTTCTCAGATGGTGTAAGGAATCCAAACATCAGAATTTTTATTTTAATGTAGCTCTATTTTTAAACATTTGCAGTGACCTTTATTGAGAACAATGCTGTTGTTCTGTGTTCTCCTGATGGTACACACGTGAGCATTAAAATATACTTTGCTTTGTTCCTGACGATCTTTCTTGGTTCACCACTCCTGGGTAGGCAGTGGTCTTGAACTCCCTCCATCTGTACACAATCTGCCTGACTGTCTTTGGAAACTCGTGTCTGAATAGCACCAACAACATCCAAGAACGTGTTAGGATCAGCCTCAGAATCAGATAGATTTCTGCTCTTTAAGAAAAACTATGTGCATCCTCACACCCCACCATCACCCTCCTGACTGAAATTATATTCCATTATCACCTCGAAAGTAACATTTAGCCTTATGGGGTTCACAGCCTTATAGGTACACTCACAGGTTTGCAATATTCTAAATAAATAAATGGAAGGATAAAAATTAAACGACTTCTGATATTTAAGGTCATGAAAAATACAAAAACTTAGACCTGGCACTAATAAAACTTAAATATTGTGTCAAAGAAAAGCAGACACAGAAGACTAAACAGAATTAGAACTAAAAGTCTTTATAAAAGAACTAAACATCTTTGCAAAAGCAATGCTGGTGGGGAAGGCAAAACGAAATGAAACCAAACACAATCACCATCCCAAACCCCTGCCTTTACTCCCCCGTTGACAAAGTAAAAATGCTTGAAAAATGAAAAACCCAAACATCATCAAATACGCCATACCACAGAGAAGTGTCAGGATGGAATGAGGCTGCGAGAAAACAGACACAGTGGAAACATAGTTATGAGCAATGAACCTGAGTGAACTCAATTTAGGGTTCTCAGTTGGAGGGCAGGCGGAGGTCAGCCAGTTTGAACCTGACTCAGGTCAAACTTAGTCCTTTTTTTCGTACTTGGCATGAAAATCTCATTCTGAGAGTCTAATTTTAACAGTCCCTGCCCTGCCTATGTCAGAATATACCAAGACAGGCTGGACAGAGTGTGTCGCCAGACCTGCTCAAAAAAGCGACGCTTACTGTAGTCGTGTAAGACGGCCAAAACAGTTTTGTGAGCAATAAACATGGTCCACAAAATCTACTGTCTTGGCCCATCCGACTGCCTTCACTTTTGACCATACTGAATGTAGCAATCTGTTCCTCCCTGTTGTGGGCTGTGACATGTGTTCTTGTGCGCCATAACCTACATTTATCCCTCAAATTCTGAGATTCCACCCAAAACATGAGTTTTCTGCTGAGCCATGCCATCCCATACAGAACAGCTTTGAAGGACTTTAGCCAAATTAAAAGATGCCCTGTCAACAAAACATTTTAGAACAATAGGCTACTAAAAAAAACTAGAAAAGATTGATGTTGGACATGATAAAACTGTTTGAAATATGCAGAGTAACCACTACCTTTGACAACAGAGAGAAAACTGAGGAAAGTTCAATACAAGAAATACAAGTTCATGTTTTGACACCACTGTTCTCATGAGCATTTAAGGCAGTTTGCAATGTTCTTTCAGATTCTGCTACCCTGCTGTGATCCCCACCAGCAGCTACAGGTCCCATCAAACCCTGGGTGGGGGCAAGAGACAGTCGTCTGGCCTCCAGGCAATAGTCAACAGTGACCTGGCTAGTGGGTGTGTTGAAGAAAAAAAGGAAAAGTGCTTGAAAAAATGGTGTGGATCAAAGGAGAGTGAATGTGTGTCTGCAGGAAAAGGTTAAAGAGAAAGGTCCCGCAAGTAATACTGGGTGTCTTAGTACTTCCCAACCTTCCACATTTGACTCAAAACCAAGCAGAGTACTCTAGTTCCTTATGTTCTAAACTCTTCATAATTAAAGCAACTTTTTCTTGCTTTCTCTCTTTTCTGAGTTCTACTTGTTATTCCAAAACTGTACAGAGGACTCCTACATGTAGGCTATTTTCAGTAATTACATTTTACAAACTCATTCCAAAGAGTCAAAATGTCAAGAAAGCACGCCAGAGATGGAAGGGTGTAAAGGCAGACTGGGTGGAAAAAAAAGGAAAGAGAGACAGGAGGGAGTGAATGGAAGAGAAAGAGAAGGCGATAGATTGCTTCTTTTCAAGTTCTGTGTTGTGGTTAGGTCTCAAGACTCCATCTTTACTTTCATTTTGCTCCAGGCGCGCGCACACACAGACAAAGTGGCTGACGACACATGCACTGGCTCCAGCTGTGGGATTAGAACGCTGTCTCCATGGTCGCTCCCCATTTTCTCTCCCACCACAGGCACAGACTGCAGCAGCAGCAGCCAATCCCTCTCCCTTAACTGCAAACGGGCCTTTCATTTACGAGCTTTCCGTTGTGCACAGACACCCGGCCTCCTCAAACTATGCACAGCCACATGTCATTCATTGCACCACCAGCTTTCGACTATCAGATCGAGGCCAAACGAACCATTGAAGACAAAACAACACTAGTTTGAAGGTCTGCCTACGTCAAAAAACTAAACTAATGAGCTTGGAAATCACCTAAGGGGCCTTGTTTCTGATTATGGCCCACTGAAAAGACAGTCATCTTTTAATAACTTAATTTCCACTGATTTGCAAGACAGGCTGAAAGTTCCACCACCCAGTGTGGTGGCCTACACAGAATCGGAAATCCACTGATGGGTTCTGAGAGCACTCTCACCTTCACACAGAGGCCTTTATGAGTCAGACCAGGAGGAACTATAGTACCTGGGTGGCTCCGAAATGCACTCCCAAGACAGAGCGCTCTGTGGACAGACTTCTCTGTAATGTTTCAACCACCACACACACAGGCCTGTTTAATCCAAGGCCTGCTGCGCTAACACTAGATCTGCCTGCAAAAATAAATTGGTTGAGTAAAAATAAAAGAGCCAGTGAGTCAAAGTGGCGTCACCACAAACATGGCAACCCAAGAGATGGAGATTGAGCATGAGTGTGAGAATTAGGAAAGTGTTCCTCTGTCTGAGAGAGACAGAGAGAGAGTAAGAGAGAGAGAGAGAGAGAGAGAGAGAGAAAGAGAGAGAAAGAAAGAAAGAAAGAGAGAGAGAGAGAGAGAGAGAGAGAGAGAGACTGTGTTTAATGCAATGCATACACCAACCATGAAAGGGGAATGTGGGGGGTCTGGGCTCCCTAGGAAACTCTGTGTGTGAGTGTGTGTGTGTGTGTGTGTGTGTGTGTGTGTGTGTGTGTGTGTGTGTGTGTTGCACACCACTCCATACAACCCCCAACTTCTTTTCTTTATGTTTTAAACCTAAATTAAGAGTGGGACAGCATTTAAATTGATATTTGTGAGAATAAGGGTGGGTCAGGTTTGATCTTGATAGTTAGCTAAATTTATTCATCTGTGACCACAGCTTCAATCCACCAGATGTATGTAAAACAAATTTTATAACAAGACAAGCTTTGTGGAAAGCAACTGTAAATTATTCTGAACTGTAACTGGTTCTCGCCATTTTAAATTCACAACATGTTAAATAAATTCACAACATGTTAAATATTTTTACGTTGAAATGTCCCTTAAAAGCAGTTTCTTGCGGCGCCTTCTCTGTGTTCGAACACATCAGAACCAAAGAAAACTTCACAAACAAGACTTCGTCCAGACAGACTCCAACCTGGTCCGGTCTCTCTCTCTGTCTGGACACAGACTCTAAAGGTAGGCTTTTGAAAAGGTTATAAAATACACAACTTGTGCTCTCAGACTCACCGTTCAGTATGACCACACACACCCGAAAGGGAAAACTAAAGCCACAGACATGGGGAGAGTACTAACAGACAGAGTCTCGACAAAACCTCAGAGTTCCCACCAAACCGTGGTTTTCAGTAGACACAACACTACAGCAACCTCGGTCACGCAGAAACCACAGCCAGAGAAACCTCTGTCCTTCAGCCAGAGGAGACAGAAACCTGTGCATTCAGCTCGGCTCACTGCAGAAATCTGCCAGCAACGAGACAGAGTGGGGCCGAGAATATGCACTATTCACACAGACTGACAAAATAACCAGTAGTCCTGTATCAGGTACATAAGATTTTTGTACAGGCTTACATCAACTGTCCACCACCACCACCACCACCACCACCACCACCACCACCACCACCACCACCACCACAACAACAACAACAACAACAAAAACACACCCGTCTTTTGTCCAGGTTCCCCTCGAGCCACCTAAACAGTCCTGACCTTTCAAGGCGGCGGACACTAAAAGATCTGTGAAGGTATTCTGTGTCTGGCAAAAACATGTTAGCAGCAGACTCATTAGGCCCCGTGAGTTGTGAGATCATAGATCAAACTAGCTTGCCCAACACACACCACATGTGTTTGATTGGACTGTGATGGAGAATTTGGAGGAGGAATCAACACCTGGAACTTGGTCGTGTTCCTCACGCCGTTCATGAACAATATTTGCAGTGTGGCAGGGCGCATAATCCTGCAGTAAGAGACCACTGCAATTAGGGAACACTGTTGCCATGAAGGGGTATATTTGGTCTGCATGAGGTATGTAGGTGGTGTTTACCAAAGCAACATCAACGTGACTGCTAGGGTTTCCTACCAGGTCTCCTGCCTATAGTGCATGCTCAACCAGGCATGGACTTCTCTAATTCACAATCTGATATTATTAATTTTATTTATGACACTTTTCAAGGTACACAAGGGCACCTTACAGACCAGTAAACCAAATCCTAAAATTAAAACTAGAAAAAACACACAATGAATAAAATATATGATAAAAATCGATCAGCTTCGCAGGAAGGAGTCTCGCCAGGGACAAACATTTTCAAATCAGATCTGGACGGTTTGTCATGTCATGGAGTCGATATGCCTTTCCTGAGGAAACACCACGACACTCTTTGCTCTGTGGCAAAACGCCTCATCATCTAAGAAAGATGACCATTACCAAATCTATTTTCTAGAAATGAAATGAGAAAATAAGCCACAATTTCAATGCACAGCAATGTTTTGACTGTTACTCTGGTACTGTTTTGAACTCTTCCTCTGCAACCACATCTCAAAAACTAACAAGATTTATTTTTTTCTTCAGAGCCATGTTTCATTTTCTCTGCAATGTAGATTTTCTGATTCGTCAATGAACATCACTGTCATCCGCTCATCCATATTCCATAAATACTTCTATTTATCCCACTTGTTTTCTTCTGTTTAGCTTATGTTCGTTTGGCACTTCTGAATGTAAAATCTAATTTATGTATTGACTCCGGTTTCCAAATATTTGTTCTGTTTCTTTTTTTTTTTTTTACATATGTTGCTTACAGTTTCCTATCCTGACACTTTGACGTTTCCACAATCTGCCAGATTGTGTTCCTTCACTAATCCTCACTTCATTTATACTTACATTTTAGACACCACTGACTAAACATCTTTTGCTGCACTGATTTCTTTGGAGTTGTTTTAAACCTTCATTTTATTTCAATTAGCCAAGTCCAACAGCTCAATAAGGTCTGCAAGCTGTCTGTCCTAACTGCAGAAGGTATTGTAAGGCATTGGAGTGATTATATACTATTCCCTCTCTTTATCTTTATATTTGTGACTGTTTATTTGTAATTTTTAAATCTAGGTGAACATCCTCTGTGGCAATTTAATTTTGGAACTAAGAGTTTGCTACCAACACACCAACTCCGAACAGACAGGTGCAAACTTTAACAAGGTTTCATGTTATTAATGACTGCTGTATTCTAAACTAGAAGTGAAAAAGTGGTTAAAATTTAGAGGGAAAGAAAAGTGACAGCATCAATGTCTCCAGTTTCAGGTGGCAAAGCTGTGCCAAAAGATGTTCAGAGATAGCAGTCAGGACTTCTAATCGGGCCCATAACCCTCTACAGTTTTGTTCTGCCTGGCTGGCTTTCTCGTTACACTTCCACGTGACGAAAACATCTTCAGCCAGCACTCGCATCTGTGTGTGTGTCTCTCTCCAGACCCACATCATGTCAGCATTACACTCTGGCATGTGGTTTTGGTTAGCTCACATTACCTGAGCCTCACCATGCGCTGCGTTTGTCACTGATCTCTCATCTTTCTCTGCCATTTCCAGGAAAAACCTGCTTCCTGTGCATCACTGTGGGTCCGACAGGAAACCCAACCAATCCGACAAGACATGTACTTTTCACCGACCCCCTGATTTCATGGCAGACAGACAGGTAACTTCAACAACAAAGACATCAGAAGACTGTCAGCATACCAAGATCTTAATTTGAGCACATTTGAGCTATACTGCCGGAGGCACATAACTCTGATATCATGTGTCAACACAAAACTCGAGCATTATGTTCATATTTGGTTCTGTTATGTATTTGTACATTTTTGTAAGCCTTGTGTTTACTAGAAATTTGCGGATGCTTTACCATTTCTGACACATTTATCGTTTTAAACAGAACATGGAGAAAAACGGCAGTTACGTCATATTAGTTATTAATATATAAATCAGCTCATCAGAACATTATCTAAAAACTAGTCCTCTCACAGTCATTTTTCAAGTTACCTTTAAAAGAACACAAGATCAGCTAGTAGATATTAAAGCAGAAGTAACTGTTTCAACAAATAGAAATTCCCAAACACCTCATCTGTTTGGAACTAGTTTTCAGTCTGAAGAAGGGGTGAAAATAGTATCTTCAGTCATTTGTTTAGCCCTGCAAAGCTGAGATGTAGACAGATAACAGGTTTTTGGTTTTGCTGTTTCCTGGAAGATACGAATGTTAATAAATCTATAAGAGTTTCTTTTTAAAAATATAAACATATCTGCAAATTATCAGTCCAGCAAGCGACTGCTGTTTGTCTATAAACACTGTAAAGTTGTGATGGAAATTCAGTTAGTAGAAATGCCATATAAACCTAGAATTTAATTCAACAACCCAGCAAAACTGACTACAAAACCTGACCACTTAAAAATAATTTAAGTGAGTTGTGTCTTGAACTTATTTGAGAAAAGTAAATGTTCAGTCCAACTAATCAGTATCCTACACGACCCCACATTACAACATTGGGTCTTTTTCTTAGACCTCGGGACATTCGTTTTAAAATGTATACAAATTTATTTCAAAGTAAAAAATAGAGGTAATGTAATTGGAAAAAGTAAAATAAACAAACACTGGAAACTGTGTTACTTGTGAATTAATTGTTATAATTAATAACATGATTGTACATAATTGCTTTTTAGAGCAGTACTAAGAAAAGGCATTTGAATATTCCAAGAGAATGCAAACTTTTTAAACTGTATGTCAGTATATGCAACCTACGCACCAGAAAGTTGCAGTGGTATTTTTGTTTTTCTTTGCTTTGCAACTAAAGGCATAGCAGAGAAAAGTTATTGGTAAAAATATATAACGAAATAAGATAACAGTATCAAGAGTGGTCTACTGAGAAGAAAAATCACTTAACGACACATGGAGCCCAGCAGCACTACTGATACCAATGACACTCAAACTCATATGACATTTAATCACACTGCTCACTTCTACACACATTTTGCAGTGCCAACTAAATTAAACTAAACCTGAAATCTGACATTTTGATGTTAAAGTTTAGTGATCATTGCCTTAACCTGGAAAGTCATCAGATTTTTCAATACATGGTGTGGGTGGAGAAAAAATATTGACTGATAAGATCAGAATTCAGAATTGAAAGAAACTTTCAGCTAGTACAAAGACACTCCCTAAAACAGTGTTTGACTCAGAAACTAATCACATCATTCAAGAAAGTGCTTTCATAACTTTCAGCTCACGATGATAAAATAGGGTATTTGATACAGTTAATGTTAGCTACCGGTGAGTAATAGGCCAGTGTTGTGTTTTCCTAAAGCATTTACCTGCCATACCTGTGCCTGAAAACCCTTGAGGCACTTTCTTGTCGGCGGAGCTGTGAATCATACCTGCAGAGCTAAACAGGCCACCAACACCTCCACCCAGTTCAGTCCAGCCCCAGCCTTCCCTGAAACAAACAGCACTGATGGCTGCCTTTCCCAAACGCTGGCTAATTGCCCACATAGCTATTTTCACTTCACAAGCTGGATGAGACAACGGTGTGCCCATTTCCAGATGTGCGGCCTCACATGCAGATGATTGTTGATATAATGTGTAAAGAAAAAATATCAAACCGGGACACCACCGGCCTGCAGGGCAGATGGATGGATATGGCGTTTAGCTGCAAGTATTAAATAAGCTTTCTTGCTTCTGTTTTTCACTTCCAAAATTCTGAAAGAGGATTAGTTCATTTGAAGTGTAGGATTGTATATAAACGTTAAGAAAAATAGATCCTTGTATTTTCCACTTTGCCACTAAACAGGCCAAACCAGACCTCCAGCTGCACTGAAGAGCCCAATACAAAACTCATCTACAGCATTCACAATGAGCTTTTAACAGCAATTGAGGAAATAAGGCAGTGTGCTTGCAGGTGAAACTCAGAACAGTAGCACAGAGAGCAGTGAAATATGTTTCAGTGGCAGTAATTAACCCCTTGGGCACCCAAGCAAGAATTTGCAGGAAGAGAGAGATTTTAAAGTTCCTGCATGCAGGGAGGCCTGGGCGGGGTGTTCTGCAGTGACAGAGCAAAACAATCCAACACCTTATAATTCACTACTTACTTCTCTCTGCTCCACCAAAATACCACTGCTCTCCAAATCAGCATCTGGACCCAGACTAACAATGAACACATTCATAATAAACTATTTACATGACAGGACTAAAGTTCCTTATATTTGTAGACATATTTGGTTAAATATTTGTGGATTCATTTGAGAAAAATTATGTTCATGTACCATTAGATGTTAGTTGTTTTTTTTTTTCAGTTTAAACTGTAACAAATAACATTAACCCTACTCAGCTCTCTAAAATGCAAACCATGTTACAGGACAGAAAACTCATTCATATTTTTAATCATTCTGGCAGAATATCCTCTGATTGTGTTTTCTTATAATCAGAAGGGTGCGTTCAAATTGTTTTTTAATTATCTCAATTTTTTCTAAAGATTGACCTGGTGCATATCTATTGTGTTAATGAATTTATTTAACAACTTAAGTCACCAAGACCACCATTATAATGAAAAAAAATACTGCGAACGACTTATTAAATTCAGGTGGCTCCAGTAAGGACAAGCTTAATAATTCAACATAAAATATTCCGGATTACGCCACGCTTCCAACTTTGGGGACACAGTTTGGGAAGACCGTTTTCTATTCTAGCATGGCAAGTGCACAGGCCAAACAAAGCAACAAAAGCATGTCAATGGATGAGTTTGGTATGGAAGAACTTGACTGACATCACAGAACTCCAACCTCAACCCCATCCAACGCCTTTGGGATTAAATGAAACAGATTGCGCTGAGAAGCCCCAAAATCTATTGGAAAGTCAACCAAGAGTGGAAGCTGTGCGAAGGGGGGACAATTCCAAATTAATATCTACATATTTGAACACACTGTCATTACAGTATTTGTAGGTGTAAAGGTCAGGTGTCCAAATACTTCTGTTTATAAAATGTGTAGTCGAGTTATCGGCCACCTCTGCTCACCTACACAGAAAGGGACACGACTCACCAGACAGAGTCCTCCTACCTCACCACAGAAAGGGTTACTTCATAGCAGCACTCAGGACCACCTCATGAGGGGGAGGGTGGGTATGGAAGAAATCATCTAATGTTTTAATGCATAAGAACATGACTTCACCGTCGGCGGTGTGTGTTTTACGATATAAGAAGAGCAATAGGAGTCTTAAAGTTAGCCCACCTCGCCAAACTTACCCTATGCACGAAATGTATCTTCCCTCCCTCTAATCCCACAAAGCTAAGGACACAATACAGTATCTCTCTCTCTCTCTCTCTGTGTTTTTCTTTCTTTCTTTCTCTCTCTCACACACACACACACAATTAAACTCTTATTTACGTCAATCTAAATTACGTCAATCGCATCAATGTTTCTGAGCACATTTACACGAATTAAGACATTTAAACGAGTATTAAAGATTAAAAACAAGAGAAGCCGAAACACGACTAATTTTACTTGCCTCTATACTTTTTTGGGGGGTCCATCGAATATAGATCAAGTCTCTCAGACAGTTATTCCCACGAAATCAGCTGCTAATGCGACCAAAGTACAGCCAGAGGTACACCAACAACCCGCGCACACAATCGATTAACAGAAACAAGAGAACTCCACTTTAGCACAGCTAATTATCTATTAAACATCAACATTTCGAAACAATTCATTCCACATTTATTCGTGTTGACGTTTATGAGTTAAAGCAGGTAAACGGCTATTAGAGCTTCAAAAACAGAAACACGACTAACTTTGTCTCTGTACGTTTTTGGGGATCCATTTAATGTAAATCAATACCACAATGCCGTTATTACTATAAAATCAGTGGATATTTGTCCAAAGTCCAGTCTGAGACACGAGTTGCTACTGGTGCAGGTTTCTACCAGCCAGCTATCGTTTATCCTGGATCACATTTCTGATCGGGGCAGCAGTGCTAACGCTAGCGAAACAGAGTTCGACCCGACAACACTTTTCATTGACAACTCAGAAATAACCTGCCAAACCATCAACACAACAGAAACAATGCTTTGTACGACATGAAGTGTAATCCAATGATTCCAGGTGATCAGAAGACAACACGTCCCAAGCAGGCTGAAGATAGTCGTGTTTTGGGGGGTCGGTAATCCGGGCTGGTCTGTTTCTCTGCAGTCTAAACTTTCTCCAGCCAAATGGCTGGCAGGAGCACTAGCAAATGGTGGAGAAACCATAAATGGGACACAACTGCCGGTTAAACACGTCACATTTCCTTTCTAACATTTGTTTTGGGTTAATAGAACTTATATGGCCTACAAAAAAACAAAAAGGTTAGGTATATAAGCCCTCAAAGTACAATCATTATGAAAAAACATGAGCTAGCTGCTAGCCACCTAGCTGGTCATTTTGGGTTAGCTAGTCAGACCGAAAGTTAGCCAGAACTTGGACGCGACCAAAAAAACTTTGGTTTTGTTTCAAAGACTCCTCAACTTCATCACCTCACATCATCAGAATATTAATGTACGATAAAGCTTCACCAAAACACCAAACGATTTTGACTATCCATTTCAGACCGGGACCAAGGTACGTCGACAAACAGAAAAATAACTTTCATCAAACTTTCAGCTAGCTAGCCTGACCTAGCTCACGATTTTCTGGCCCAACAAGCTCCTTTCTTGGCTCCATTTAAAAGTTTAGTCCCAAAGAAAACATGTATAAACCATTTATTACTTAACAAAAACATTATAACACAAAACACCATCGATTCATGAGATATTTGGTGAGTTAGCTGACTTAGCTCCGAGATTAGCTGGACCTGGCAGGCTAAAAAGTGTTCCCCGGCTCATGAAGTGGGTCTGTTAGTTTAATTTAAGGTTAAACCAGTAAAATAAGTAAAGGATAGTGTAATAAACTGAGTCGGGAGGTTGCAATGAGTTAGTTGGACAGCTAATGTCCGAGGTTTGTCCATTGTTGTGGTAAACTCACCCGAATCCCCCGGGGTCTTCATGTCGAGGGCTGCTCGTTTCTTCTCCGTCCGAGCTCAGACACAAACTCCTGGGTGAACTTTTCCACTCTCTGTCTCTTCTCCGGGTTCCTCTCGCCCCCGTGCCGTCTCCCCTGCTCAGTCCGAGGCTGCGGCTCTATGAAGAAAGAGCCCCAGAAGCGAGTCGAGCTGAGTTCAGACAGAGCCGATGGGGGAGAGAAGGTGGTCGTGCCGATAGAGCGGGGCTCTACCCCCGGGACCCGAGCCCAGCCACCACGCAGAGCCGCATACTCAGCCCGTCCACGTCACTCCCACAGTCAAAACACTCCAGTCCCAGAGAGAGAGGGGGAAAAATCTCAGTCTAAGGCGTTTTTTTTCTTTCCCTCCTTCTCTTCTCAGAATTTTTCTTTTTCCACTCTCACTCCGTGCCACTCTTTCCCCGGCGGCCCCCTCCTCTCTCTTCTCTCTCGACTCTCCTCCTCCCCACTCTCTCCTCCTCCTCCCTCAGTGTCGGAGAGTGTCGTGTTTCGTTCTCCCGACCACACAGGGCCGCCCACGCGGAGGGAGGGGGTGGAGAGGGGGAGGTGGGGGGAGGTCACGCCCACTCGCCATTTGCTCGGTTGCCGTCACTGCAGCTCGCGCCGTTACCATGGGGACCGCCAACGCCGCCGCGTGGATTGCGCGAGGTGACGTCACACAGTGGACCCCCACACATACGCGCGCGTGGACTCATGACGAGCCCTCTCATCCAGAGAGTGGGCAAGTGAAGAAGAGAGGAGGTTAAAACTACAGCAGCATCTCACACCACACACACACCTTCACACGCTGGACACTGTGAGGTCCATATACAGAACACTGTGAGGTCCCCACACAGGACACTGTGAGGTCCCCTGAACTTCCACACACTGGACTAAATGAGGTCCACTCACACTACACATCTACCCACACTGGACATGGTGAGGTCCACACTCTGCACACCTTCACACACTGGACAGGGTGAGGTCCACATAACGCATCCTCCACAGATTAGACATGGTTTACTGGTCCCAGGAGAAATTGCTTTATGTAACAACTCCACAGAGGCACAGAGACAAGAACAATATAAAATATGAGGTCAAATTAAATCCAACACTTTATTCAATATGAAAATGATATATTCTTAATGCCAATACTTTATATATACTTTAAAGTAAAGTGTCCCCCTGTAGTCCTTTGAGAACATTGTGTGTGGATGTGTAATGCTAAGGGTAGCATTACACATCCACACACACTTCACACCTCCATACACTGGACAGGGTGAGGTCTACATACACTTCACACCTCCACACACTGGACAGGGTGCGGTTCACACACACTTCACATCTTCACACACTGAACACAGTGAGGTCCACACGCACTACACATCCACACACACTGGATGTGGTGAGGTCCACACAAACTACACATCTACACACACTGGACACGGTGAGGTCCACACACACTTCACACTTCCACACACTCTTCATACCTCTATACACTTGGTTTATTGGTCCCAGAGGAAATTGCTTATGTATCAAATCCACAGAGAAAAGAACAATATAACATTTTCAGTCAAAATAAATCCAACAAAAATACTCAATATGAAAATGATATATTCTTGATGCAAATAATGTATATATACTTTAAAGCCAGGTTTCTCAACCACTGGGCAGAGGACCACTGATGGGCCGTGAAGGTTTTTGATTGGGCCATGAATCTAAAATTGAGGCAGGCCATTGGTCTGCAATTGGATATTTAAGATTATCTAATGTGGGCCTTGGCAACATGCTGTGATAGATAGGTGAGCCTTAATGCTGAAAAGGTTGAGAACCATTGATTTAAAGTGCCTCCCTGTAGTCCTGTGTGAACACACCTCAGTACTCTGTCTGAATTTCCAGCCAAGAGCAGCTCTGTGGCCTGAGACCGCATCGGGATGGTGGACCTGTTCCGTGGAACAGAAAAGCGACAAGTCAGAGCATTGCCAGAGTGTTGTCCCAATATAGGAATTCTTTACTCTGATATTTTTGGTCCCACGTTACTTTTTGAATGACTTATGAATAGGGTTAAACATGTTTTTTAATGTATGTTAAGGTAAAAACACCTTAAATCAATCATTTATCATAAACAAAATGGCAAAAGGTGTATTGGCTCACTATTTGGCAAGCAAGAAGCCACTGTTGTCTTTTTATTTATGTGCTATGACAGTTTATTATTGAATAATAACCATAAACATATAGTTTAAAAAGAGTGGCACATCTGTCAATTGATAAACATTACTGAAACACATTCAGCTTTTCAATACATCATCAAATCTCAGTTGAAGACATCTGTTCAGATCTTGATAACTTTTTCTAAACCAACTGTCTGTTTAAAATTATGGCATTCTGCTTTCAAGCAAATTAAGGTTTAAAATGATTTACCTTGACAGTATGTAACAAGTGACCTTGGTAGAAGAATGTAAAGTCCCAATTGGTTTACTGCTCAGGTAAAGAACATTTAAAACCTCCTAATGTACACTTATAGGTTATTAACGTGTTTTTAAACAAGATTCCCGGGTTGTCTTTATATTCTGAGTTAATATCTAAATGGAGTAGTGTGCAGTGTTCCCATGTAAGAATCATACCAAAGCTCACAATATTATTCACCACTGGACAAGGAACAGACTGAGGGAGGTTGGATGAAATCAGAAAAGAATGGGCGGAGGTAGGTGGCCTTCTCCGTCTTTCTATTTCCATTTCCTTCATTTCTCTCTCTCTTTTCTCTCTGCACAGTGTCTGAGCAGTAGCTGGCATAAAAGGAAACGAGGACATTTGTAAAGCGTTTGCACGTCCACGCCAAATTAGCAATACAGTGCTAATGTCTGCTGGTTTCTTACACACCCATAGCAAGAAGCAAACACCTCTTCTCCACCCTCAGACCTCCTGTGTCTTGAAGACATTCAAAAGCCCAATAGCAATGGAAAGCTGAAGGAAAATAGAGGGTTGAAATTGGTCCACTGTAACAGTTAACACACTATGCAGACAAAAGTATTCGGACTCCTGACTGTTACATAGACTTTATTATGGATTTGACCCCCCCCCCCCCTTTTCAGCTCTAACACTTTCTGCAGGAATTTGTGCCCATTCATGAGAATGTAGAGCATTTATGAGGTCAGACGCTTTGCCCAAAGGTGTTGGATGGGGTTGTGGTCAGGGCTCAGTGTGGGCCAGTCAAGTTCTTGCACACTGAACTCATCCAGCCATGTTTTTATGGAGCTTGCTTGTGCACTGTTGTACAGTCATGCTGGAATAGTAAAGGCTCTTCCTCAAATGGTGTTCACAAAATTGGAAGCATGGCTTTTGTCCAGAATGTTTTGGTCCGATGAAGAATTAATTGGAATGGTCCATTGGAATTAAATATTTTTTTCCATGTAATGTATGTGAAAAAGTTCACATTAAACACTTGAAAAAAAAAGACATTAGCATAGGAGGAGAAACTCACACCTAAAAGTTTGGACTTCCCCAAGTGATGTTGACGTGAAGTTACTGTCCTACGCCTGGTGTTTCTGGAGCCATTTGTTTGTAGTGTGAGAGTGTGAGTGAGTGAGTGACTGAGAGAGCCCAAATCTGGTTTGTGGCCTCATTTGTAGATGTTTTCTTTTTCTTCTCTCCTTTGTGGAGCGACCTTGCCGTCCCTAATCAGGATGACAGACAGACGCGCAGCAGAGAAAGAGAGGGGGAGAGATAGAGATGAGTGAGAATGAGAGGGGGAGAGCTTCATGAGGAGAGGAGCTCTTCTCACAGCCTACAAGCCTCGGCGGCGTTCTCCCGTGGTACAGGGCGCGATGGGCCACAGTGCGCCTGCATGGCAGTAGGAGAAAAACAGAAGCACAAGGGATCTTTAGCCTTCAGATTGAGGCCATAACCTGGAATGTTTGCTTCTCTCAACAGGAATTAGGCCTTGCATTTTGTGGAAGTGAAACATATATTTGTTTTCAGAAAATCAAATGATTACAAATTTTCCTGGCAGTCTTCATTCGCACCATCAAAATTACACTGCAACCACTATTCTTGCTCCTTAAAGCAATTATAAACAAATAAATTATTCTAATAAATAACTATAAAATGTATAGATTCAAATAAATATAAGTATTAAAAAATAAACAGATGCTGTGTAATTTGAATTTTATATGTGTATATTAGCATGTCTTTAAAATGGGTCATTAAAAAAGACATACTCAAAAAAAAGTCTTCTAACATACATCACTGCATACTTAAGCAAGTTTAAAGAGGGCCAAACTGAAATGGTCAAAAGATCATAGCATCTCATCTCTGGAACAGCCAAGCTTGGGGGTGGTCCTGGCCAACAGGGGTCCAAGGAGAGACCAACTCCCACGATGTGAGTAGTAGATGATGATTATTTACAATTCAAAAATCAATCAAACTCATAACTGAGTGTTAACATTACATTCACATGCCCATGTAAAAAATTGTAAAAAAACCCTTGAATGTTACATTAGAATAAACACAAATAAACAAACAACTGTGTTAGCTTGGCTGAATTTCCTCACCTCCGTTTGCAGTTACTTTCTAGAAGCTGCTAATGAATCCTTCATTAAATTCAATCAGGTGCAACTATGGATAGAATTTACAAGATCTGTGCAGTGTCTTGAGTGCACTGAGAAGTCAGGAATCAAACTGTGCTACTCTCACCAACAGTTTAAAAGCAACAAAAATCTTTTATTGTATTCATATAAATGTAGGTTTTCTTTGATTATATATATGTACATATATATATATATACTTTTTATTTATATATTTTATATATATATTTCTTACAAACACTCACTGCAGCGACATAAATCGTTTCAGGTCCTTTTACACTGCTGTGAATATATCTGAAATGTTTCCAGGGCTGACTGTACTTGGAAAAAACACTGCAGTTTCATCAGAGCCTGTGACCAGAAATAAACTGTGGTATCACTGATCAGCACAAATCAGACATTTATCTGCTAATCTGTGCAGTTGGCTACCAGAAGTGACTAGCCCAGGAACAACGACTTGATCTATTTGAAGATGATTCCAATGAGCAACAGTTGACATTGATTGATCAAGAAACTGGTGGTTTTATACGGCTCTGATGAGATTAAGTGCCAATAGTTGACAGTGAGAGTCAATGATTAATCAGTCAGTGATAAAGCTGATCAAAGTGGTGACCTAGATTTTGGGTATGGAGTCGAGGCAAAGCAATCAGAGAGGAGCTGGCCAGAGCAAGTCGGCGTGGAACTTTTTCTGCCTTTTAAGAGGTCTGATTTGGGAAATCAAATGTTAATGTGACTGGGTCCAAAAGGGAGGTCGCCCCTCCCTGCTCCCTGTTCAACTCCCACACAGGACTATTGCTCGTAAATGGCCCCCATTGACCTTGTAAAGGAGACCCAATATACAGGTCCACACATATGCATGCATACAGAATCCAAACACACTCACGCACACGCACACGCACACACACACACACACACACACACACACACACACACACACACACACACACACAAAGAGAGCTTTGTGCGCTACTGCACGCGGGTTTTTTTTTTTGTGGGTGCGTTTGTGTAACATGAAGCGTTATGAAGATGTTTGAAGGTGTCAGGGTCAGCACCACACTCCTCAAACATTCCAGGCCTTCCATCTGTTTTTCTTTCATCCATCTCTTTTTTATTTAAAAGACGATAAATTATGACACTGGAGGGCTTCCTGAACTTCTGAGCCGAGAGGGAGAGAAAATCAGCAAAAGAGAGAGAGAAAGAGAGTCAGAAAGAAAGAGAGTGGAAGTAGAGTGGGGGGAGAGAGGGAAGAAGCCTCGAGAGAATAAGGGATTAGGAAAGAGGGTCAGGGAAAGAGAGAAAGAAATGGGCGGGGCCAAAGTGGTGAGAGTGCAAAGGGCCAAGGCAGACCTTCCAAAATGGAAAGGAGGGAAATGGCGGGGTGGGGTTGGGTGGGAGAAAGAGTGAAAGAAAGAGAGAAACAGAAAAAGAGAGAGAGAGATGTGAGTGCATGTCTGGGCATAGGAGAAAGATGGGGGCAGATGAAGAGAGCAAGAAAGAGAGGGAGAGAGAGAGGGAGGGAAGGAGGGAATGAGGGAGGGAGGGAGGGAATGAGGCAGGGAATGAGGGAGGGAGGGAGGGAATGTGTGAATAGGGTCTTTGTGATCAAAAGACTTATTTATTTTCTTGGTGCTTGAACTCTTATGGAAACACTGGGCCTGTCCCTCTGCTGTCTACTTCACACACCTCATAGCACTTACTTCTGACACACACACACACACACACACACACACACACACACACACACACACACACACACACACACACACACACACA
>JBBKCR010000134.1:119490-137343 GCA_037577295.1 Ladigesia roloffi | reverse complement strand
ATAGGAATATTAGTGTTACAAATAACAATGTAACATTGATATTGCTGTGTGGTGTACTGACAGATCAGTAGTGCAAAATGACAATAGTAATAAAAGCAATGAAACAGATTAAGAACAAAATGATGATATAAAAACTGAATAGGGAGGTTTTGTAGAGTGTCACGTGATGACTTTACCCTTGGTCCATGAACCTCAAAATCAACATTTAAAGACAACAGAAACTAGTAGTGTAAAACGCTCATTTGCGGCTCATTTGAATTGCAGTTATATATTTTTTGAATAAGCAAAGTAAAAAACATATATGTTGAACTCGAGGCCAGAGCAGACACTTTTTGGTACCTGAAAACAATGATAAAACGTGGAGAGAGACAGAAGTATAAACGTGTGCCGTGTTATTCTCTCCCCTCAGCGCTTCGTTTCGTCCCGCGGTCCCTCTATCGATCTCGGCGGGATCGATGCATTTGCCATGAATATTCCCCAAACCGGCCGGGAGCAGAGACACAGAGGGAGAGAGGGAGAGATGAACAGAAGAACGGAAGAGTGGAGAAGAGTGAAGAAGAATGGACAGAAAAAGAGAAGGAGGCGGAAATGGACAGTACGGAAGAAGGTATATAGGAAATAAAACACGTAGAAGAAGTCGAGAGCCTTTCAAAAAATAAAGAACACGTTTCTCAGCACAACCTTTCGGACTGGATTTAGGAGGGCGTGTGTGTGAATGTGTGCTGAAGAAAGAAACATAAATGCGAATCTGTGGAGGCTCTTACCGGAGCTGGAGCGCAGGGGCAGCGGAGCCTTGAGGCGCCAGGCGCCGAAATCTCGGGAGCTTCTCTGGAAAACCAACGGCACCGGCAAGGGAACAAACATGATCCGCTGTCGTCTGGCTCGCTGGGGGTGGGCTTTTTCAGGCGCTCGTCCTTCTTCTCTTCTTCTTTAATATCTTCTTGCTTGATCTTTTAGGTGTGCAGTATTGGAGGAGGGAGTTGGTGTGGACGTCTATGCAAGGTTTATCTTCTTGGTATTCTGCTTTTGTATCATCGTTACGGCTCCGATGGTGACTTGTTTTTCCTCTTTTTTGGTGGTTTTCCTCTATTTTGATCTGATGCTGATACCCAGACTCGCACACGGATGGTCAGGAAACTGCTTTATAAAAACGGATATAAAGCAGCGAGTTTGGCTTCTAAGCTTTAATTTTTAACTTCTACCCACTTTTCCCGTCTCCTGAAATCTCCCACAAGACAGTGGGCGAGCCACAGCTTTTGCTTTGGTTTCGTTCTCGTTGCTTATAATAAAAGAGTAAAAATCTCAAAATCTCAGCCACTCACGCGCTCCTCCATCCATCCGCCTGAAATAAACCACAAAACTACAAAAGCTGCTGCACCGTGACCCGTTTACGCAGCAACATTTGGCACGCCGTTATTTTTAGTTATTTTGAATTGTTCTGTGTGTATGTGTGTGCAATCCTCAAACACACACATAGATCGACATTCTTTTATAATTTAACCCTTTTGCTACATTAAAGAAGTGTCAGGTAAGGCGCTTCGCTCCTCCTTCCTTTCCCCCTTTCGCTCCCAGTCACAGGCCACTAATTAAAACGCAAGCAATCGATAGATAGATAAATAAAGCGGAGCCCTTTCCTTCTCTCCCTCTCTCTCCCTCTCTCTCTCTCTCTCTCTGAACACTAGGAAAAGAAGGAGCACGGTACCGGTCACGCAGATTTCGCTCCTTGCCTGTGTCCCGCCATCCGTGTGCGAGTGTGTGTGTGTGTGTGTGTGAATGTGGAGTGTGTGTACGGGTATATTGTGTGTGTCCGTGCTTGGGGAAGGCCTCGCGCTCTCCTCTCGCTCCGTCCGCCTCCCAGCACGACGAACGCGCTCTGCAACAGAGGAAGGAGGAGGATAGAGAGGAGCAGCAGCTCTGAACACCCCCCACCCCTCCGCCAGGACCCCCCTCTTCCTCCTCTTTCCATACCTCCCCCACTCAGCCCTCTCCTCAGCCCCCCTTTTTTGACTAATCCTATAGAAGGGCGGCTGTCCCCCGTATTGATCCCGTGATTACTTTTCATTATGGTGGGCTATGATGATTGCGGTGAGCCGCTCTAATCGATGAATTTTGCGATGTGAACGATGTGCACGGGACCTCGGATCACAGCAAGTGATCGCGCGCACACCTTAATTCTCAGGTAGAGAAAGGTGAATGGATGGATGCGTGAAGAAACGCCACGCCTGGAGCCGAGAGGGGTTTCACACAAACCACTGGTGGCAGGGGCAGACAGGGGCTAAAAACGGCCCTGGACTTTCTTCACCTGTGCTTCGGCCGTGTTTGCCAGTCCGCCCCTGACTGTTGGGGGAAACATTGGCTCACCGTGGTTTAGAAATAAGAGATGTGTGTAAGGAAAATCACACACACACATACCAGCCCCCTCATTCGCTTTCTGAAGTTTCGTTCAGAAGAAACGAGCGCAGTCCTGAGATCGGATGCCGTCTATCTCTCTCTCTCTCTCTCTGTCACTTATAAAGCTACAATCTCTGCGCCGCGCACTGACACTCAAGATTATTGCCCACATAGATTTTTAAAATAGAAAAATCTATACGCTAAACATCGCGGTCAATACGGGGAAATCGAAAAAGCGCAGAGCCAGATCCAACCCCTCCCCCCACTGCAACACCCCCGCCCTATCAACCCCCCCCCACACACACACACATACACACACCTCTCCACACCTCCCCCTCTCCCCCATCCCCCGGTGTTTTTAATGAGATATCGATCAATTATGGAACCCACGCATCATAAAAACTCGAAGCATTATTTAATGACGAGATATGACAGATTTATTCATGACTAGTAATGGCAGTCTTGTTAAAATATTATCGCACTCGTTTTTTTACATTAATGATCGTTTGTGCTCGTTTTCGGGCCTGTAAAAGGCGCAGAGACTGTGGAAGCTCTATTGTCCCCTCCCTATAGTCGGTTTTCGTCCTCCTCCTCCTCCTCTTCCTCTTCTCCGTATGACAGATGACATCCGCGTGTCCAGTGAGAGAAAGGGAGAGAAAAGAGGAGGGAAAAGGGGAGTGCGCGGTTGTCCTTCCCGAGCCCCCCTCAACGAAGGGACCACTTCCCCCCCACCCCATCCAAACTCCTTCCAGACAAAAGCAATTATTTCTTGTAGAATATAGTGTGTTTTGCGCGTCTATCGCGCGGAGAGGGAAGGAAGGTGGATTGAAGATGGTGTTGAGCCCAATACCGCCCGACGAACACACACACATAACACACACACAGACACACGTATACACACACACACCAAAATGTCTCTGACATTTTGTACCCTACCTGGTCCAGTGTTCACCTGCAGCCCTGACCACAATAAGGCACATCATCCTTTAATCCTAAAGCAAATAAAAATAACAAAAATTATATTTCATAGAGAACAAATAAACAGACAAATAAATAAACGTGTTCACCTTGGCCTTTGCAGAAATGAGTCACAGGAACTCAACAGCCATGTTATTAGTGGTATTATTATTATTATTATTATTATTATTATTATTATTGTTATTGTTCTCATAATTAGTTGTCGGTACTGAGGGAAAACATGCCGAAGTTTAAAGAGGGGAAATGAGGCGCGCGCGTGTGTGTAAGGGTAAGAAAGTGAGAGTTCATTGTTAAATGGCAATGTCATGTTGACAAACGAGTTGGTTGAATTAAATTCTCTCTCATCAATAACAAGGCGCCCCCAATCAATACAAGCTTACAATTATATCACCACCCTCGCTCACTCTTAACAAGTAGCAAATCCTGCGGCCTGGTTACATCCGTACACTTCCATCCACGTTATATTCGGTTATAAGAAAAAACATATAGACACACACATGTATGTAGGCATACAAACGCACACATCTGTTATTGTTACACTCAGCTTGAATGCAACTGCCAAATGCAGAAACACTCACACACACGCACACATATTCTCTTATCGTCTGTCTGTCAGTGCATTTCTGTGTGTGAGAGAGAGGTTGGAAAAGAAAGTGGAAGGAGATTCAAACAGAGACACTTTCTCTCTCGCACACGCACGAACACACGCAAGCTGCCTTTCTTTGTGAGCTTGGCCTAATGATCAGTGCTGACATGTTGTCAATAGCCAGCTCAACCTCTGCCAATACCTCTAATACATATCCATTATCCGAGCCGTGGGCTTTGACAACACCAGCCAGCTGTTGAGGCCAGGTGAAGTAATTACTGCGGCGCTATTGGTGGTGTCCTCTGTTCATCACCAGAGCACATCAGCTCGGAGCTCACCTCAAATATCTAAGGCACCGGTGTCACGGAATGCTGCAAAACGAACCATACAACCCAAAAGAAGTGGATATGTCCTTTGGGTCCACGGTTATACTGGCATCCACATGGCTCCTAGATAAAAACATCATTCCTTTTGAGTAAAATCAAACAATAAAGACCTAAATCAAACGAAAATTACCCACATTATGAATAGTCTGTTAGGATTACGTTACATGTACACCATGTTATGAATGTTTCAGTGTCATTAAAGTGGAGTTTGCCATTAACTTACCTGAGTAAAACACACAGCCTTACAAGAGTTTAAGCTTCAAAATCAGAATCAGAAAACGTGATTGATCCTGAAGGAAATTGCTTGTGTTATTACTGCACAGACACACAGAAGCAAAACCAGTATAACCATAGCGTGTAAATAAATCCAATAAAATATACAGCTAAAACTCGATGCGAAACACAGAAAGTCTGTATGTAATTACAACAGATTAGCAACTTACACTTCAAATCGTAGTTAGGAGTACGTTACTGCACTTAGAAGAGATGATGGTAAGACTATTGCACACATAGGTTGGGTGGTGATTCAACATCCATTTAGAAAACGCCACTGCACACGGTAGCACAACTGCTCAGAAGACATCATGTGAAGCGTGCTATTCCGACTGGATTTTGACGTAAATGTGATATTCTGACATTATTTAGTCTTGAAATGTTCCATTCCGACAGGATTTTGGTAATAAGTAACGCAAATGTCACATTAGCCTATTTATCTGTAAAGCTTCCACATTTAATGTGAAACAGGCCAACTAATTTAAATTCACACGTAGCACCTTTAATCTCTTTTTTCACTCATATTCGAACGCTACTGTTACAACATTTCTCTCAAAGCCATATATGCTCCACTTGTATCTGTTGTGGATTGAACACGGAGGCCCAGTGCGCGCAATTTGGCTTCGCATTTCCTTAAACTGTGCGCATTTCTGGTGCTTTCGTTGCGAGAGACTATAAACCTGTTTGCCCCATTTGACTCAGATTCTGAGACCAATGTTCCGGTATTTAGCACAAATCCTCACCGCCATGTTAGTGTGAGAGAGGCTTCGGACCGCGGCGGGGTGATCTGGTCTATCAGCCGCGCGCAGGCCGCCATGCCGCGGGGAGCCGCCGGAATGTGATCCGCCGATACAGGAGAACAGGATAAAGGTCCTCTGATCTCATTGCTTTCGGTGTGTAACAGAGTTGCATGGTGGGAGCACGTGAGGAGTATGTTCTACTGTCTCCTGTTTGTGTTTTCCCGTCATGGGTTCATGGGTGTGTGTGTATATATATATGTGTGTGTGTGTGTGTATGTGTGTGTGTGTTTGTGTGTATTTATATATATGTGTGTGTGTGTGTGTGTGTGTGTGTGTGTTTATATGTGTATCTGAGAACTAGCAAAGCCAAAAAGTGAAATTAGCTTTTGTGTGTAAGTATATGTTTATGTGTTCATGTGTGTTAAGCGTATTTTGTGAGAGAGGGCTGCATTTCTGTTGGGTGTGTGTGGGTGGATGTGTTTCTTGTGTGGATGGTATCACTGTTTCTTTCTATCTTTTTTATATTTTGGTGCTGTCTCATGTGGGTCAGCATTTAAATAAAAAACACTCTGCAAATTTAAATGATGACCTATTAAAGTTTTAGAAGGTAACATGTCTTTGTCATCAGAGCTACTAAATTCATCATTTTTTTCGCATTAAATATCCCACTGTTGGCCAAGTGCAAACAGGTTTGATCTAATACTCTAATGCCCTACACGGATTCCTTCCGACTCTCTCCCTCTCTCTCCCTCTCTCTCTGTCTGTGCACTGAGACCATGTGTGGGTAGATTTAGAACCAGGATCAATAAGAAATGTAGAAATCAATGCACTTAGCACCAGGAAATCAATGGGCTCTAATCGGGATGCCAATGGCACAAGTCAAAACAATTAAGAGAGAAGAAAAATGTTTAACAACCTCCTCTCTCTTGCTTACACAGCGAGGAGGAGAGACAGGGAGCAAGAGAGAGGGAGAGAGAAAGAGAGAGAGAGAGAGAGAGAGAGAGAGAGAAGGAGGGAAACGAAGAGGGAGAGAAAGCGAGATGCAGTGAAGAGATGAGATTACAGTTGGGATTCAGGGAGAGAGAAGTAGGGGAGGAGGAGGAGAGCTGACAAGCTGAACTGAGAAAGAAGGATTGGGAAGAGTGGAGGGGAAGGACAGAGAGACAATGAGCAGGCAGCTGAGAGGCAGACGTCTGGGAGAATAATGATGCGTAATTGTCAGCAAGAGGGACAGGGAGGATGAGAAAGAGGGATAGAAATTTGGATTAAGAAAAAAGGTTTGACACATGTAGCAAAGGATTTCTGGCAAGAAGTGTCATCATTATGGCCAACAGCCAACAAAAGAGTCCATCAGTAGCTTCTCAGTGGTGACTAAGCAAATTAGGATGTCAAAGGTTAGCCCATGTGTGTATATGTGTGTGTAGCATTTGGCTCAACGGTTCTATCGGATGGTCAAATACAGGGGCATTCATGCGTGTTAAGAATACAGGGACATTCATGCATGTTAAGTGTCTGAATTTGGCTGTCAATCAAACCCAGCCTAATTATCAATGCACAGAACAAAAATACCACCCAAGCAATCAGGCAAGGTGTGTCCCATTGATGAACTGCTTGGAATGCATATGAGTTCTATTCACCTCTAAAGGCATGGGAAAGTGGAGGCAGGTCAGGTCAGAGGCTGTCGTACGGGGCTGAACTAGGGTCGATCAATAGCTGAACCCCCGTCCCACACGACCCCTACCTCTCTCCCAAAGGCAAGCAGAGAAAATCAATGCCAGAGGGTCTATAACTCCTGACTAGCGTGTGGATTAGTGAAGTGCCAACTAATCAGTGACTTACTGAATCTGACACCATGGCCATTAACCTATCGATATGACACTTGGCACCATACACACACACACACACACATATACACACACTTTCCCACCTTCTGCACTGGAATACAAAAACTGGTCAGGTGTACAGTCCAAGCACAATAGCTTTGCACTGTACACTTTTTACAGTTCATATTATTTTCACAATTGTCAGAGATGTTCTTCACTTTAAAAACACTTGAAATGTTTCTGATTCTATGGTATCCTAACTTTAAAGATGAGAAAAAAATCCCTTTTTGCAAGTTTTATGTACAGTCACAGGTGTGACCAGGTATGCACATACAATCCAAATTCCAAGCCAATACAAATACAGTGACAAGAATTTTGGCAGCTATCTGCTGATGTAAATATGATACCGAATCAGTTATGCAATTTCTGAACGATTCTGAACAAACTTATCTAATGGTGGGATGAAAGAGGTGGAGAAGATTTAAAGTCTAGAAACGAATAACATTAAGGTGAGACTGCATTGAGGGAATAAGAACAAGGTTGAGGTAAGGATGTATGTGGCATGAGAGGACAGCACAGGGAGTGTGAGCGACTGATAAGGGAGGGAGAGAGAGAGAAGGAAAAGGGGGATATTAAGGGTACAGCATTATGGCTACAAAAGGCACTGGGGGTGGGGGGTCTCAGATATTTGGGATTAGGAAACACAGTAGAGTGGGGAGGGATTAAGTTGGGAAAAGGAGGTGGAAGGGGAAGAAAAGAAAAAAGGAAGGATGTTTTGGGGAGGAGAGGAGGCTGCACACAATACAGGCAAAGGCACTTAGTCAGGAGAACGCACATGTCCGTCACACTTTCCGCCGCACCCACTCCTAGGCCTCCTAGGCCTTTTCACTTGTGAAGTCCTCATTCCTCATTTACTAGGAGAGGACAGTGAACAAATGCTCACTATTGCCATCCATAGATAATGGTCACTAATTATGACTTTACAGCACCTGGCAAACAACCTAATAAAGCATTTCTTAAGGGGGGGTCCTACTTAAGTAATGCACACGATAATCAAGCTGCCACCCACCTGTAATGTTTTGTGTTTGCAAAGTCCATACTGCCTGAAAGCAAAGTTTGAAATTCAGGCTAACGGCTGAGTAGAATTGTAAAGCATGAGGAAAAAATCACTGTAACTGAAAGGCCACTCTTTGGGGTTGCAACAAGGGCCAATGAGCAGCAACAATGCCCTCAATAATGCACTCAAATTACACAACAAAACACATTTCACAAGTTCACGGTTAATATAACAGCCACAGGTCAGCCATGGTTCACCTTCATCTTGTGTTTTTTCTCAGGGCATGCCTGGCTATAAAACTCACCCATATATAACATATAAGTATATATTCATAGATAAATAGTATGGTCTTGAAAACATTTATAGATTTCTTCACTTAAGCTCTATAAAAGACGTACAATTGTTTAAACAGAAATGGGTTAAAATAAAATCATTTGTGGAATTTCTACATGAAAACAGATAAACTAAAAGTGAACTGAATATATCCAGAGGCCTTCTTATTAGTGCTGTAAGTCATAAGATCTGTGTTTTTATAATGAACCAGTTTGAAATGGGTTCTCACTCTCTCCCACTCAGACATACAAGGCAACAGGACTTCTTGGGGCAATGAAAATAAAACAAATCCTGTTGTGTATGTGTGTATGACAGAAAACGCAATAATAACAGGAAAAAAAAAACCTTCACCGACATATGTATCCCTTTGCTCATGTATTTACAAAGATGTCATTTGTGCTATGCCACTGTTTTGAATGTCATACAGATCAGGTCAGCTTTACTGTTGCTATAAGTCTTTTTGATATTTTAGGAAGCCTGCAAAACAAAGTGGAAGTGTGCGTGACCGTTGCATGTCCTTTGTGAATTTGAGTGTGCATGCACATGTGCATACATGTGTGTTGGGGCAGAAGGAGTCAAGGCTTTGGGGGGTTAGGGTCAGTGCTGGGGTAAGATCATGAGTCAAGGTCAGGTGCTAATTCATGAGCAAAAGAAAACATGCAAAGAGAGAAAAAGAAAGAGTTCTATAATCATAGATAAAAACAAACATCTAAAGAGTGTACAGCACAGAAACTGTGGGACACAATGATTAGCGCTAGATTTTCTCTCTTATTCTATCTCTCTCTCTCTTTCTCCTCCCCCTACTAGTGTGGCCACAAGGGTCATCCACCAACGAATGAGGTCATTTGTCTGGGATGAAATTGACCTTCGACCCTCCCCAACTGGCCTGATCGCTAGCCCGCATCCTAAGCACCTGGTTGGCTGAGCGACACAGACTGCGTCCCTTCTGTAGGTGCATGTAGGTGAAAGTGTGTGTGCGACTAAGCAATCATATTCAATGTATCCATTACATAATCGTTTGACCATCAATGGCTGCATTCTGGATATCACATAACTTTATCTCACCACAGATGAATTATTTATTTGTGGGATGTCAGACATTTTGTTATGGCTCGGGTCAAACTTAACGACTCTTCTGTGGCCTCTGCCCAGAGAACACATACACCCACACACACACACACACATACACCTAAATACACTCCCACTGGGGACCATGTGTATGCACTGACACCAATGAGCAAAACAGAAAAGATCAATATGTGTATCAATGACTACATGATCTTCCTCTCATGATCTTCCTTTGATGATTAAATGATCAGCACTATTAAATCGAAGTCATTGATTAAACCAATGTCAAAGGAGAAAGGGTCAGAGTGGATACTGCCCTGAATATCTTACTATACAGTAACATATGTCGATAATCCAAAAGTATGTTTGTGATAAATTATTATGAAGATGTTATTCTATTTTAAATGTATTGTTATCAGGGAAAGAAAACAAATGTCAAATTGATAGATATTGTGATGCTTAGAATTTTTAAAAGGCATATTTAACCATTCACCAATTTGTGAGTATTTAAAGAAGGCTTAAACAATCTTTTTTTTTCAAATACACATGCAGGCAATGTGTTGGTTTAGCTATTTACTGTGAATAAAAAAAAAAACAAGATGCTGATGTATTTTCTTTTTTCTCTAAACGAACCAATTAATGAAAAACTGATCTTTATAGCAGTGATAACAGGATTTTTATACTGTATTGACAAAGGTGTTACTCCTTTAAACACCTATGACTGAGTTATGAAAAACTATTATATAGACGTTTCATGGCTAGTTTTCAGTCTGATTTCTGGTCTATCAGGCTGTTATATTAAATAACGTAAGAATGAGGCAGGTCAAATTACAATTCAAATAGTCGCAGTTTCTGCAACCCAACAAAACATATAAAACAAGTCAATAATTTTAATCAAAGCGCTTTTAATACAAAATACAGATTAACAGTACTAGTGCATGATCATTCATGTATTTTTATTCAACTTTAAACATCAATTTAACTTTTAAAAGAATGCACTCATAAATATGTGTATATTGTTATTACTCGATCTGTACTAATATTATTCATATTACTATTTATTGACACTAGTAATATTATTATTATTATTATTATTAAGATTATTATGCATAGGGTTAGAAACAGCTGGTATGCATGGACAGGCTTACAAATATTGAAACCATTAAACCTGAACCCTGAAAAAATTGCGTTCTGAATGCGTTAAAACATCACTAGAAACTTCAATTACACCTGAGAATTAATGCTTCTATGATAATATTTTTGAATATTCAAATTAATCTACTTTCAAGTAAAGCCCGTAAATATTGCCATGTTCTGCTTCTCAGAAACTCGCAAATTTTTTTGCGCCAAATATTATTTTATTTATTTGCATAATTTGCATTCATTATTCGCATGCATTTTTCCCGACCGATATTTACGCTTTCAACCAAGTTACACAGCACTTTGACACGAATAACTTTACATTTTAAAGGTAAATTGGTAAACATGTACATTTTAAAATATGAATAAACTATGAATACTTGAATATTCCTGTTTACTAATTGCACTTTAAGTTTCGGATCCCGCAGTGTCATTGCAAATGAAGACAGAAAACTGTCAATGTGAAAATTGAGCATGTTTTGACTATGCAAATTGCATCTACTACAGTTATACAAGGCAACTTGAGAAATGTCTGTTTTAATTCCGTATTGTTATTTTTAATCAATTTCCTTCTTCGATTAGGTTTTAAATATATGTTCTGGGAAGCAATATGAAAAAATATTTTGTGGACAAAACAGTATATATAAAATAATATTTGAGAACAGGTTCTATAATTTAGACACGCGTGAATCTTTTAATCGGGACAGAGATGTGCAATGAAACGATCACAGTGTCATCGAAAGCTTTTTGTACTTTAGTGGCTATGACTAATTCTCTTAAATCAGCCTATAACACAAGCTGTTCCCGTTTCACGTGAATTTGTTCAAAGATAAAATCGTGACGCTATCCTTCAGCTTTTCCCGATTCATCATCACCAACAGCTGGAAGCTCATAACTCCTCTGTTTAAACTCTTGCTCAGACTTGCATATTTCTTTCTTTTCCTGTTAGTCTTGTTAGATTCTGTTTGAAGCGAAATCCCCTAACAATAAACTGCTGTTCTCGTCATAAAGAAGTACGCGCGGAAATTATTAGTACATTTTAAGAAACATTAACTATGACCAGAAATTATTTTAAACTAAGTTACAAAATTAGATTATATTTAACCTGTCTATTTGTGTTGTTAAAATATAAGAATTTAAGGACGCTAACATTACGGACAGCAAAATGTTTTCTTAAATTATGTATTACTTCCAGGACCTTCAACAACTTTTAAAATACAAATGTACAGCTTGCTTTCGGAGCTCGTTTCTCTAGGGAATTACGGAAAGGGTTTAGAAATTCCAAAAGGGTCTAAACATTCTTTTAAACAACAACACAAATAAGACCAACATGAAGATGTGGGATTTTGAAGCTTTGGTGCAGTGACTCGCCGTGAGGAGATGAAGAAGCGGCGATGAGCGAAAAGGTATTCTCCGTGTCCTCTTCCTCCTCCTCCTCTTCTTCGTCCAGGATGGACTGTGCTCTAGTAAAGCAGCGGCTCTCTCGTCTTAATTGATTTCTCATAATTAACTCAGTGTGTCCATCGATTTTGTTCCGGACGGCGCGGCGGCCCTGACGCCCCCAACACGGTGGTCTTATTATTCTGCAGTTAGAGCCCACTAACACCCACCACATTCAATAACAATTAAGGCCCAACAACACTAAATAATCCTCTTTACCTCTGACACGGGGGAGCAGGGGACGACGCCCTGTAGAAGAGTGTGTACCTGTGTCAGTAAGTAAGGTGTCTGTTTGATAAAAGATTCAATGATTACCGTAATGTCAATCTAAAATAACAAAAAAATGAGGAAAATCCCCCTGACACACACGCGTCTGTTTTTTCACACGCCGGTGTCCTGTAAGGAAATAGGCACAATAATCACTCTGACATTCGGAGAGAGAAAAGGTAAAACTGACTATGTGACACGGAGACTTCAAGCGCTACACTGAAAGCAAACATTGCTTAGGAGCTGCACATGAAATAAAAAACAATACGTTACATTAACACGGCTCAAAGACGAGAGATTGATCCAATAATTTTTGGTGAAAGTTTGAATAAATGTGAAAGATATTTACCACGTACTATTTTTGGTTTTCTGTCTTTATTTAATTGTTCATTTATTATTCATTAATTCATACATTTGTGTATTTACTTCTAGAAAATCAATATATGTCTTAGTTGAACTTTAATGTAGTTGTCATTGAGACATCTAATTATATATGAAGGAAAGGATGAAAGAATAGAACTGGAGTGACAGACGCTAGACGAGGAAGGTACGGGGGCACATGGAGAAAAAAATGTAAGCAGAGAGAGAGAAAGAAAAGAGAGAAGAGAGAGAGAGGGACGGATGTTTGAGGCCCTTTTGCTGTAGAATCAAGCCTCTCATGAATTAAACGCTTTAAGACTTTCAATAGGAGGCACGTGCAGGAGGGCCTCCGAGAATAAAACAGCTCACCCCATCTGGCCCTTTCAGACAGAAACAGGGAGAGAGAGAAAGAGAGAGAGAGAGAGAGAGAGAGGGAGGGAGGGAGAAATGATCGAAAAGTTAGATTTAAAACAGTTTGTGTGGGAGAGGAGAGTGTGGAGAGTGAGTTGAACAGTTCTGCGTTTATAAAGACGTGGAATTACGCTGAAATTTCTAATCCATGTCCTGAAGGGGTGGGGCCTCAGACACGTGCGGTCAAAACCGCCCACCTTTAATCCGTGAGCGACCTTCAGACACTTTTTCCTCTTCCTCCGGCTCCCCGGTCCCCCCCCACCCCTTCTCCTCATCTTTTCTGTTTCCATGACTACCGGGTAGCCGCCAAGGAGGCAGAGGGGCACGGGCGGAAGAGGTGTGTGGGGTGGGGGTAAAGGGTGGTTGGAGGGGAGATTGGTGGTGATTGCCATTGGTACATAAGACATCCTATAATATAAACATTAGTAGGAGTGATCAGGAGGTTCCTGCAACCAGGAACTTCACGAAGAATACTTCGGCCTGCTGGAGACTGTGATACCAGCATATTAAAATTTAAGATAAATTAAAAAAAAGATATGAAATGAGAAAATTCACCAAAAAGTTTCTACAAGAAGTCAAATTGCTTAAAAGACATGAAGGAAACAAACAAACATATAAACAAATACTTGTTATTATTATTATTATTATTATTATTTTATCTAAACACACTTTAAAAATGGATTCTCGAAATGTTAGCCTATAAATCGATCACAGTAAAAGATGCTAAGGGTGGAAAGATCTTCACCATCATTATTCTAACTTTTTCTAAAATAAATACATACATTTCCAACGAGTTTGTGGTCAGAAGAATGCTCAGATGAGATTTCCTGTAAATAAAATTATGAAATGCATTCTTTCCTGTTCACATGTCGGATGAAAATACATGTCAGAAATTCCATACATTTTCTGACCCTCCCTGATACTTTTTTTTTTACCTTTTAAAAAGACAGAGTTGTCTGTGAGGTGTGAGGTGTTCCATATGTTACTTCTAAAAGATCAAACAATTGTATATTTTCTCTCCTTTCTCTGTTTTAACATGGGATATTTTCTAGATCAGGCTCTGGCTAATTATATCATGATTAAATAGTACCAGAAAGGAAAACGCTTCTCTAGAATTTTCAGGAACACCCTGGTAATCTAGAAAATTTAGATTAATTCATGCCAACACTGACAAGTCTTTAACATAGACTGGGGACTGATTTTCAATTTGTAGAAGTTGCAAAAATACTTTCTGAAAAAACCCTAATTATCTTTCATGCAGACATGTAATATAGAAGCCTGTGCGGACTATAAACTAATATCAAGTCACAGACTATCCTAGACTATGAGATAAATCATCATTTGAAATTTCAGTGTGATTTTTTTCATTTGCATCGAGGCTTAAATTGCTATTTTCAGTGTTTGCTGTTTTAAATATAGCTATTTATCTTTAAATTCCAGCCGGATATCAGTTAACTATAATCAAAAATTTAACTTTTGGTTCTGTACGTCCATTGGTCTACGTCCTACTATAGAGGAGTTTTGACACCATCTACTGGTCACAGCTCTGCCCTGCAGCATCATAAACCTCAAAGCTTACACTAAACGAGCAAACATACTAGAGCGCCTGAACAGTTCACCAACAGGGACTGATATTGCATTAATATACACACACTTTAATAGGGAATCGGTCCTCCTTTGCAGCTAAAAGCTTCTATTCTTCTTGGCAGGCCATCCACACATTTTTTTTATGTTTCTGTGCGAATATGGGCCAGGAACTATCTTCGTTCCAGTTCATCCTAAAAGGGTTTTAAGGGGTTAAAGTCCGGGCTCTGTGCGGGCCAGTAATTTCTTTCACACAATACTCATCCAACCATGTCTTTATAGAGCTTGCATTGTGCGCGGCCGCACAGTCAAGCAGGAATGGAAAAGGTTCTTCCCCAAATTGTGTCCATGAAGTTGGAAGCATGCCGTTGTCCAAAACGTCTTCGCATGCAAAGCTTTAAGATTCTAATTCTCTGGAAGTAAGGGTCCACCAGAATTAAATAATTAAGAGACATGTCTCAATTGTTTTTTTCTTATAATGTAAGTTTTGTACACACACAACGTAGGTGAAAAAGCGGTCAAATATAGACTTGTTTCGCCCTTGTTTCCGTTTTCACTCACCCATTCAGACCTGAGAATCAAGTGTGAATTAAAGACAGAAGAATTCACTGATCGCACATTTTTACATTAAACGCGTACATAGAGGAATATATACGCAAAAACAAAAATGTCTTCCTTTCTTTCTTCCTTTGTTTAATACTGCCATGTTGTTTATGTATTGTACAATTCTAACACGCATTGTTGCTTCTTTCCTTTCTTTCTAACATTCTTTCTCTTTCTATCGATCTTTCTTTCCTTTTTTCTTTTCATTTTGTTTTTTTTTATTGGACTTTCATCTTTCTTTTCTTACATTTAATTTTTTGTTGCATTCTTTCTTTGTTATATCATTATAAAAATAGTTTCTTTATCTTTTTTCCTTCTTTCTGTCTTTCCAATTTGTCTTTCTTTTTGTTCGTTTTGTTTCTGTATTTGTTGTATCATTGTCATGCATTTACTTCTCGGTTTCTTTCGTTCTTCTTTCTTTCTTTCTTTCTTTTTTTCTTTCTTTCTTTCTTTTTTTCTTTCTTTCTTCCCTTCCATGAACTCAAGCCCTAATCCCTAACTCAAGCTGCCTTTGGCTTCGTTTTCTGCCACTCACACATAAATCCGCCCTGATTACTATTTGCTGTTGTTTACTAACTGGAGATGCTACCAGGTATGTTACCATAGGAACCCGCGAGTTCAGACACAGACCTGAAACTACACACAGTAGTGTGTCCAAAAACCTAATAGATCTCTCTACCCCCCCCCCCCCCCACACACACACACACTTCTTATTCTACCTCTTCTTTAACGGATTAATAGGGTATTCTTATTTATATTCAGAAAGAGGAAGTAAGCAAATTGACCTCAAAGACTCTGGATTCTATTAAATATTTGATTGCCCTTTTTTTGGTTTGTTACATAAAAAAAGACATGCGGAAGACCTTTTTTTATTAAGTCCTAAAACGACAAGAGCCTTCAGATTAGAACAATGTACAGTGATGCATTAAATGCATTTAATATCTGTGAGTGTCTTGGCCTACACTAGAATCAGATATTAAGACAAAATAGTACCGTATTGTACAATTAAAATGGGCGACAATATTCCTTCCACTTCTTTTCACACAACACACACACACACACACACACACACAGGCTCAACACCAAATCCTTGATTACTCATCACCCAAATATTACTAGCCATCCAAATGACCCCACCCCCTGTCATGTGACCTTGGCGACCTAGGCGCCATGGCAACCCTGTGACCCATCCGGTAGTTGCCTGGGAGACGACCTTGGAGCCTGTCTGACCACAGCCCCCCTTTTCCCCCTCAGCAGAGAGAAGGCAGGCGATCGATATTCTATCACACAGAACAGTGGAGCGAGAGGGGGAGAGGGGGAGAATTAGAGAGAGGGAGAGAGAAATGGAGGTGCAGAGAGATTATAGGCGGGGGAGGACAGCTGACAAAGAGAGTGGAGTGTGTGGTGTTTGTGTGTGTGTGTGTGTGTGCACGCATCATAATGAGGGGACATATTTCTGTTGTTATGGAGAGATAGCTTCGAGGCATGTTGGTAATTTTGTTTAGTAGGTGTGTGTATGCAGGCGAGTGTGTGTGTGTGTGTGCGTGTGTGTGTGCAAGGGTGTAAGGCCCGTTGCTGCTTTGTTCATCATCAAAATGAAATGCAGGCTGCGTTTAACTAGATAATTCAAAGTCAAAGCTTTTTCAGTGTTGGCTGTCTTTTCCCTTTTCTACACCAGTTCTAGTATTCCCTCGAAAACTCTCACTAGAGACAAAAACAAGAATGGCGGCATCTTATTCTCGGTGAAAATCTTTATTTAAAATTAAAAAACGACCAATAAAAGGGATTTGTTCATGAATTTGCAGTTTATAAATAACAGTCTACGGAGTAAAACTGAAATAAAATAGTTGAAGCTGACCTTTTTATTGAAGCAGTATCGTATTTTGCAGCTTCTGTTCACCTAAAGGTACCTATGCTGTCCAGCTGAATTTTTTTTATGAAGCACCGTTTTTATAATAAGTTTTTATAAATAACTGTATAGTGTCATTAAACTACACATATGCCAATGCAGTACTAGAGTAGATGTATAATCTCTATTTTAAGTGTCTTTTGATTAAATGTTTTTGTCATTGAACACAAATGATATATGAATTTGTAACGTAAATTGTGTAAGAAAATTTCAAATCAGTAATATATTTAGTTTTAGAGAATTGAAAATGTAAATATAGGCCTTTGGGGCCAGGTGTCACCAAATGACACTAATGGACCTCCACACTAGTGTTAATAATAACAATAATAATAATAATAATAATAATAATAATAATAATAATAATAATAATAATAATAATAATAACATCAACAAAAACAACAACTAGTATTAAAATCATCAACATCACCATTATCACCATCATCATCATCATCATCATCATCATCATCATCATCATCATCATCATCATCATCATCATCATCATCA
>JBBKCR010000134.1:78894-113473 GCA_037577295.1 Ladigesia roloffi | reverse complement strand
ACACACACACACACACACACACACACACACACACACACACACACACACACACACAGAGAGTACTGAATAATCCAATTTCATCAAAGTAATCAAATCACTTTCCACCTTCAAAAGGCCCTGATTGCTATTCTGGTCTCTACCACAAGAGGGCACCCGAGCTTCATAGACAAACTTTTACATTATATGTCAAAAAGTGCATGGACACATGCACATCATATATTTATATATACCTGTTCATCTAAAAACCATGGGGTTCCTTGGTAGATTAATGAGAATATATTTACAAACTGAGCACAAATATTTAGATGCGTGTTTCTAGATTAATAATTTAACAAAAAAAATAGTTGTTTACATTCTGACTATGTATGCTATAATAGTTAGTAATCATTAAGGGAATGACTCTTATTTAAAAATTAACATATGTGTGCACACACACACCAACACTTTGGCCCACTCTCTCACAGTCATTAACAGGCATCCTGCACTGGTTCCTCCTTCAAGTTTAATGAAAAAACATTCTGCTTCCATACTTTGTAGAAACATTGATCAAAGTTAACCTAAAACCATTTTCACCTCGTTGTTTCATAATCCTGGTCGCATTAAGCATGATTCATCACAAATTTTTAAAGACACTTTTCTTTTCCCAACAAAGTAAAGGCTTTTCATTCTGGTACTGAATTTCGGTTACATCATCTTGAAGAAATTCACAGTAAAATCAGGTTTTACCTCTTATTTCCACTACCATTAATAATTAATGAGAAATATGCTGAGCTATTTTAAAAATGATGACAGTGTTTTACTTGGAAACACTTCACAACATAGAAAGACAATTTGTCATGATTTCCAATTGATGTTGATTTAATACAGAGTTTGTCCCCCCATTTACCGCAGTAACAGCCCCAGCATTTGATTTGATTCAGGCACAAGAGATTCAGTGACCTCAGGGCTCTGTTCAGGCCAGTCAAATGAATCCACATAAAACTTTTTCTCTATGCTCCACTGAAACAGGTAAAAAATCATCTCCAAGCTGTTGAGAACACAGTAGTATTAGGCTTTAAATTCACTACATCAAATACAGTCATTATTCCCTTATTTGTTCTAAATTAAGCCATTTACACACATGACAATGCATTCAGGCTGGTGGTTCTCCTCTGGCCTCCACAAAACCTGGTTTTACGCATCTCACTGTGTAGTGTTACTATTCATCAGTTCTGAGAACTGTCCCAGGGTTCCTTATAGTCTACTCCTAATGTTTGTCTCTAGTCAAGTCAAGTCATTGCGATTCCAAGGTCATTCAGTGCACTTTACAGGATTGGAATAAACATCAATATAGAACAAAGTAAAGACAAAAAACAAATACATAAATGTTTTTAGCATCTATTTAAAACTACCGTTGGGGCACATATGGTATTGATAGGTTGTTGGTTGGACTGAATTTTGCAGGTGGTCAAACTCCAGTCCTGTAGGGCTGGTGTCCGGCACAGTTTGATGGTTCTCCTACTCAAGCGCATTCACTATTCCTGAAAGTTAACTGCTGAGGTGAACCAGCTGTTTCTGAACAGGGAAATCACCAGAACATGCAGGACCCCAACCCTCCAAGACTGGAGATCCACACCTCTGGATTTGTGGCTAAACACCATTCCATCATATTCAGTTTCATCTATGTTTACTGCTAGCTGAGTAGCTCCTGCAGATCTAACAGCCCCACCAGGTTTGTATGCACTGAACATATCAGAGATGTATTTAGAATTCAGATCACTTGTACATTATGAGTAATTCTTTCAAATCAATTCTGTACTGAACTGGGAGCCAGTAAAAGGACCTGAGAACTTTAGTGATGTGAACTTTTTTCTTTGTTGTGGTGAGAACTTTGGCATCGGCATTTTCTAAATGAACAGTGCAAAAGCCAACAGTAAAGGAAACAGAGACTACATGGCTATATTGATATGTACCTGGGAATAGGTGGGGCAGGAATATTCAAATATATAAATTAGAAACAGGTGTCCACATACTTTTGAGCATATAGTGTTAGTAAGAGACTCACTTAAGTGGGTACATCCTGAGAGCCACATCCATGCCCGGGCAGTAAGACAGGAAAGCTGCCAGTGCTGTTTCTTCAAAAAGACCAAATATCAGGATCTTATTCCTGCAGAAAAAAGAAAGGATGAGAGAGAGGGAGAAGGAAAAAGATAGATCAAATAAACATTCTAACCACAATGTTAACCACATTTATTCTCTTAAGTTGATTGTAAGGAGCACATTTATATCTAGTCTGTCCATGACTTCCTAGTCTGTTCATCTCCTCATGATTTGCAAATCTAATACTAATCTTGGAGTGAAAGTGAGAAAAAAAAAGCGGAGGCACTAACTTCATGCCCTGCTGGAACACAGAGTTGCGTCTGGTCTTGCAGATGATGACATCGGCCCACTGTACCACCACAATGCTGACGAAGAAGGCTGTGTGACATGTGAACTCCACAATCTTCCTCTGTTCGTAGGTCTGAGAAAGAAAGAGGTGGAGAGGTGGTCAGAAAGAGAATGAAAGGAAAAAAGGAAGATAGAAAAGTCGAAAATGAGGGAAAAATAGAGGAAGTGAAATGGACATCATACAAATTAACAAGTGAATAAAGTCGGTTGTTCTCTCTCTCACACATATGTGTGTGTGTGTGTGTGTGAGGCATGCTGGATAAATTGTAATTTTAAAACAACTGGACCTAATCCTGTAAGACATTTTTGCATTAGTGGGAATGGTCTTACTCTGAATGTACTGTATGTAAAATGACAGAGCAAGCCTGGGAGGTGTGTCTCCACTGTACAGAGCCTGTAGATGGATAATTAAATCTCACTACTGACCCACTGTTGCCCGTAGCTGTCCTCAAGATCATTATTTGAACGGTCGTCCCAGTTGAGCCGGATGCCCACCAGCAGTGAGGGAAGGAACCCGTTCTCAGCCATGATCACAAAATAAGCAAAGAAGCCTCCCAGAGCCTGAATCATACCTACACAAGCATAGAGAGAGCGCCATAAAGGTCCTGCAAAAAACTGCAAAGAGGACAAACTGCCTGATCTTATTATAGAATGACAAGTTAACATCTTTTAAAAGAAAAAAAGAGCTACTGATGTAGACAATCATTTTATTATTTAATACATTAACACACATTCAAATGAAAACTGGCACCTCAATAGTTGACCTACAACATGATTTTATTTACTTAATTCACAAGATATTAGTGATGATAATATATAAGTTAGCCATTCCAATATTTGGCAGAGAAACAAAAGGCTTCCAAGCATTTTGGAAAGTGGCACTAGACATTTGGAAGATCTTTGGTTAATAAAGACAACTGAACAACTGATTTTAATGTGTATTACAGCGACTGCCACAAACACTGGGCCTCCTTCTAAACTTGAGAAAAGAAACATTTTTTACTGTCTGAAGTTTTGATCTTTCGTTACATTAACAAAAACCTAACAAAAATCGAACAGAGGTTTATTCAGAGTCTTAAGTTCTCAACTCGAGATTTTAAGAGTCTGCCGTTAAGCGCATGTATATTTTACTGAGGAGGATGGTTTAAATCTCCAAGGATCTAAGGAATCGCAGGCCTTAGGCCTTGGAGTCAAATACTACAATAAGTTGTCATCTACATAACCACAAGTGGTATGTAGGGGTATGCTGCCAGAAGACACTCCCTACTGGTAATGATCAACAAACTCAAGCATCTACAGGTTGCCAGATGTTACTCGAACTTGAACTTTCACTTTGAATCAAACACCAAAAGGGAAAGGTACCCATAATGAAGGTACTTAATGCATATTGAGAATGTTTCTGTAACATGTTCTTCCAATAAGTGCTCTGTGCATCATGGATGCTGCCATTTATGATCAGATTTCAGAGAGAAAAAATAAAACCAGTATCATTCTGTAAATACCACACACTCACATTGTGACATGCCACGTTGTTAGGTTGGGTTTGAGCATTTTGAGCATGAAAGTCTAACTTTAAACAGTCATAAAGTGAAATAGTTCCTTTTAAGACTTAGTAGTTTTTAAAGAAAAAATGTACATTAGCATTGGTTGTGATTCATAATTTCAAATGCAGTTTTGCAAGGAGAAGTGGAACAATGCAATGTGTGTATTAGAACATTACTAGCTATGACTTGAATTGAATGTACTCATTATTAGGCTTGGAAGTAAACCCTGTGAATGAGTGAGTGAGTGAGACAGAATTGTTGCTGTGTACTAACCAATCTGTCCATAGGCAATACTGATCAGACGCTCATTGACCAGCTTGTCCCTCAGAGGGTTACGAGGCTGTCGCTTCATGATGTCGCTCTCTGCAGCTTCATAAGCCAAGGAAATCGCAGGCACCTGGGATAGAAGGCAGATCACCTGGTAAGTGTGTGTTGTATGCAAGGTAAAAAAGGTGGAGATGTGTTTTTTGTGGGGTGAGGAAATGTATGTGTGCCTGTAATGTACAAATCTAGAGAACAGGATGTATCCCTAAACTAACAGCCTCTCTCTCCCACGTTCTCAATGTTCTCACCTGTTTGAGTCACAGATCTTCTATGCAAATACTCCTCATTAGATTTTAATCAAAGAAAAATATACACGGACTTGCTAAAAACCAGTCACTAAATAATAACAATAATAATAAAAATATTATTTTGATGTTTGTTTGATGCAGAATTTTCAATAAAATAGATTTCCTAAATAAATACTGATGTCTGTTAAAATTTCAAAGTGAGTATGTTTACTGAATAAAATGTTGTGAATATGTTTTCAATGATTATGTTTTGTATGACAGGGTCTGGGGCTCAAACCCTGGCTGTTCATTGAAATCCAAATAAACTTTTGCTTGTTCAAACTGCAGTTTTGTGGAGCACTAACGTTTCATGGCTGCACTTCTGTAGGGACTTACCAGCACAATTTGAAACAAAACATTTGGGCAGCACACCCAGTGTGTCAGTATCTGTTTGAGTGTACACACAAACTCTTGTCTATAAATGTTTGTTTACTAATACACGTCTTTGTTGTGCACATGTGAGTTTCTCACCATGTCGGTTCCCAGGTCGATGCAGAGAATGGTAATGGTGCCAAGAGGAAGGGGAATGTTAACCAAAATAAAAAACAGGAAGGGAGTGATTTCAGGGATGTTGCTGGTCAGAGTGTAGGCAATAGACTTCTTCAGGTTATCAAAGATCAGACGTCCTATAAATAAAAACACACACATACAGCGTCATCAGCCCACTTTATTCATCAGACATTAATCAGACTTTATCACTATTTTCTATGGTTCCATTTTTGCATTTTGCTCGCAATTCATCATTTCTGCCTGTTATATTTCTTTCTCTTTCTCACCTTCTTCCACTCCAGTGACAATGGAGGCAAAGTTGTCATCCAGCAGGATCATGTCAGCTGCCTGCTTAGAAACATCTGAACCAGAGATTCCCATGGCAACACCAATGTCAGCCTTCTTCAGAGCTGGAGAATCATTCACACCATCACCAGTCACCGCCACAATGGCCCCCTGAAATCATAGAATTGTTATTCAGACAATGTGAAAATGTGAACAGATGGATGAATATTTATGATACTAACTAATATTCATACATTTTTTCTCATTAAATATATAGGTAAGAGGCCCGGTTGTAAGGAAGTTGAAAGGTTAACACCGTGTATTTTGCTGTGGTGTGTTTACGTGTGACAAAAAATGTCACATTTTTAACCAGAAATCTGCCTATGCTAACACAAGATTTATAAAATGTAACTGGGAGTTCACCTAATTGTAATATTTAACATATAATGCATATTTCAATAAACTTACACAAGCAGCAATCTAAATTACAGTTGGCACCAGTGTTCACCTAAGGTCCAATTTTTCAGAGTACATTGAATCTATATGGGTTTGAAAATACGCCGGTGAGGAAGATCACCTCACCCCAAATGAAGAGGTGCTCTGTCTGACTGTGGCTAATGTTAGGAGGACTCTGCTTAGAGTCCGATTATGGAAAGCTGCTGGTCCAGACAACATATACTAGTCGTGAGCTCAGAGAATACACAGACCAGCTGGCAGATGTCCTCATACCTTCAAATTCTCTGTGCACACAACCGTCATTCTAATGTGCTGCAATGCCACCACCATCCTCCCCGAGCCAAAAAATCTGTAAGTGTCCTGCCTCAGTGACTAGTGTCCTGTTGTACTCACACCAGTCATCATGAAATGCTTTGAGAGGCTTGTCATTAAGCTCATAAAATCTAATCTACCTCCCTCTCTAGACACTCTACAATTTCATCCCAGCTGTTCAATTAATAGTCTCATCTCTTCCATCATAATCTGGCTTTTTTCATTTGGACAAAAAGGACACATATGTTAGAATGCTGTTCATAGATGTCAGTTGAGCTTCAACATCATCGTTCCTCTGTATCTGATAGGACAGCAGGACCTGAACACTAACCTTCTACAACTCAATCCTGGATTTTCTGACTGGGAGACCTGAGAATCAGGTTCAGCAGCAACAACTCCAGCAGCACCATGCTGTGCACAGGGCACCCCAGGGTCATGAGCTCAACCCTCCGTTGTACTCACTGATGATTCATGAATGAGCTGAAATGCACAGCTCAAACCGCATCATCAAATCAGCTGATGATATAGTGGTGGGTTTTATCAGTGAGAACAATTGGGTGGGGCACAGAGAGAGGACTGGTGCAGAGACAACCTCCTCTCTCTGAATGTGGACAGAACAATTCAGTTGGTTGTTGACTTCAGGAAAACACGCCAAGATCAAGCTACACTGAACATCAAAAGCTCCTCAGAGAACAGCATCTAGAGCAACCGAGTTTCTTGGTGTTCACAACAAAGAGAAACTCATGTGGACTCTCAAGCCCAGCTATCACCAAGATGCTATTGATGCACAATCTCAATCATTGCATTTTTTTGGCATTTTTTGAATGCTTGACTAGTCTACGGGTAGAATACAGTATGTCATGATACTGTATACATTCAAACTTGTATTGTTACTGCTCATGACAGCTGCAATGCATTTTGTCTTACCCTGTAAATTATTAAATGGCTGCTCTTGGGTTATTGGCTCTCTCTCATGAAGTCTTTTGTTCTTCTTTTCTACTGCTTTGTTTCACAATGTACTGTTATTATAGTTAAAATGACAATAAATATCTGCTTGAACTGATTTCTAAGATCGGCCTAATTCCCATATTTTTAGGCATAATGGAAGCAGCTATAATTTAAGAGTAGAGATGGCTTAAATTACATTTTTTTGTCTGTAGGTATATCAGTGTCATCCCAGTGTCCAAGAAGTCATCATTGTCCTGCCTGAATGACTATCGGCCTGTTGCACTCACCCCAATCATCACAAAATGCTTTGAAAGGCTGGTACTAAGACACATGAAAGCACACATTCCAGACCACTGCAGTATCCAGACCACTGGTGCATACCGCACCAACCGGAAAACTGATGATGCAATTTCAACTGCCCTTCACCTCACACTCTCACATCTGGTGCCAACGGATTGTTATGTCAGAATGCTGTTCATAGACTTTAGCTCAGCATTTAGCACCATTGTTCCACAGAAACTGGTGGGGAAACTGAGCCTACTAAGCATGAACACCACACTCTGTAGCCTGAGCACCGAATCGTCACAAGGATGTGTGCTCAGCCCACTACTGTTCACCCTGCTGACGCATGACTGTGCTGCCCAGTTCAGCACAAACCACATTATGAAGTTTGCAGATGACACAACAGTGGTGGAGCTTACAATGACGTGTCTGCGTACAGAGAAGAGGTCAAACAGCTGGTGGTCTGGTGTCGAGACAACAATCTGTCCCTGAAGACAAATGAGATGGTCATCGACTTAAGGAGGAACTCCGCCCCGCACACGCCACTTCACATTAACATCTCGGCTGTGGAGAAAGTCAGCAGTGTGAAGTTCTTGTGCGTGCAGGTGACGGACAACATCAGCTGGACACTCAGCACCACTGGCATCACCAAGAAAGCCCAACAGCGCCTCCACTGTCTGAGGAGACTGCATAAGGCCAGTCTTACTACTCCCATCCTCACCACCTTCTACCAGGGGACCATCGAGAGCATCCTCTGCAGCTGCATCACTTCCTGGTTTGGCAACTGCAACAGCGCTGACCGAAAGTTCCTTAAGCGGCTGGTGAGGAGCTGAGAAGATCATCAGTGTGTCCCTCCCACCACTCACTGAACTGAATAAAAAAACGCTGCATTTGACGTGCAAACAGCATCATCACAAATCCCACCCACCCCTCATATGGACTGTTATTCCCACTGAAGTCTGGAAAAAGGTTCAGAATTATCTGTACCGCTACTACCAGACATCACAAAAGCTTCTTCCCACAAGCCATTAGATTTCTGAACTCAGTCTGCATGTAACATCAGGGGCCTGAAACAGAGGCTGACTACATACAGAGACTGATTTAAATATGCACTTGACACTTTCCAAAACTGCACTAAGACTGGCTGCTAAACATTTTGTTTAAAAAGATTATTGACTTGCACTACATGTCTTTGTTTTTATGTCCTTGTTTTAATTTTGTCCGTCTTTGTCCTACACTGTTTGCTTCAGAGAACGCTATTTCAACCCTCTGTGTGTACTTGTGTATGTGGCTGGGCTGACAACAAACTCTCTTAAATCTTGAATCAGTGCTTTATGTTTTTGTGTGCACCTGTCTCTGGCAGCCTTCTACAATAATGAGCTTCTGTTGTGGTGAGGTTCGGGCAAAGACGATCTCGGTGTGGTTCTTCAGCACATCATCCATCTGGTCCTGGGACATATCCTTCAGGTCCGTACCATGGATTACACAAGCCTTGGCATCCCTAATGATAAACAGCACAAGAGAAAATAATTTTTTTTGTCATCTTTTCATGTCTTATGTAGTACTGTAGTAACAGGGCGGTCCAGAGAAACTATCCACAGAAGTCACCCATTTAATTATATTATTTCCAGATATTCCCATTCAGAATATAGTTCAGTTTGCTTTCACTGGAAAATCTCCAATTACAATAGTGTGTGGTCAAGGACTAGGCTTAATTATGGTTTGGGAAAACTGATACATTGTTTAAATATGATGGATCTGTTGTAAAAACCTTTGTAAAGTTTTATGTGATGTAAAGCATTTGAGCATATGTACTTGTGACTGGTAGAGTACCTGGGGTTAACTTGGCTAACAGGGATGTTAAGGCGAGCAGCAATATCTTCCACTGTCTCATTGCCCTCAGAGATGATGCCCACCCCCTTGGCGATGGCCTTGGCTGTGATAGGGTGATCACCCGTCACCATGATAACCTTAATTCCGGCTGAACGGCATTTTCCTACAGCATCAGGTACTGCAGCACGAGGCGGGTCGATCATGGACATAAGTCCTATGAAGCACAAATTATCCGTCTGGAAGTTGACATCATCTGTATCAAAGGCAAAGCCTTTGGGATACTGGTCCTCAGGCAAAAACACATGGCAGAAACCTGCATGGACATGAGGAGGGACAGAGATAGGGACAAAGATTTTAACTTAGTCTGCAGTACTAACCATCATCATGGTGTTTTGGCATACATTTGCTGTTGTTGTCATCAGGTGATCTGTTAAATAAACAGCTAAATACCTGAAATCGTAGTATATTCAGGATGTTTTTAATCATTTACACCCACTGTAGGGCTGACTGCACCATCGCCAGCTACATCTAATCATTTAAACCCTGTAAACTGATCAGGTGGGAAAAACTACAATGGCAGACAAGTGATTCATTTTATAATGGTTTGAAAATTAAGAATGCAGACCATACATAATTTGGTTACATTTTGCATTCTTATAGTAAAAACAACCCTTTTCTCTAAACTTGTCTCATATTCATGTACTGTTTAACATGCCTCTGTTCATTTCATTGACTACACCAGCCAGTAGTCTTCTAGTCTGTAGTTTGTACGAATAATTCTAATTTATTTTGCTTAGTTGTTTACTACCCTCTCACTCACCCAAAACTCTTTCTCCCAGTCCTCCCAGCTCTAGGTAGGCATTCTGGAAAGCCTCCTTCATTTCCTCATCCATAGGTTGCTCTTTGCCCTGCACCATGATGGTGGAGCAGCGGTCCAGAATACGCTCTGGTGCTCCCTTCATTACCAGCAGGTACCGGTTATCATTGGGGTCTTCAGTTTCATGCACTGAAAGCTGGGAGTTACACAAACAAAACAACAATATTATATATCACAAAATATTTTCTAATATTTTCATTTTAATCCCATTTCAAAATTTAGTTTTCACTGATCGCACACATGACAAATGTAAATATATTTTTTTGCCTAAGAACCAGAGAAAGAAAATATATTTAATTGTACATTTGCTTTGGGACATTTTTGGATCTAGGTTCTCCGACTATAAAGTACACAGAAAAAGTTTTGTTTCACCCTTTCCTACCACATTGTGAGTTCTCTTACCTGGTATTTGTTGGTGGAGTTGAAGGGAATCTCAGCCACCTTCTTGTTCTTGTCCCTCATGGCTTTGACGGCACCACAAGAGAGCTCGATACACTTCAGCAGGGCTGACTCGGAAGCATCGCCAGCTACATCTCTCTTCAGGATGGGCAGAGATTCCTGACCTGCCTTAAACGCAGCTCTATTGCAGAGCGCTGCCACGCGGGCTAGTGATACCCACGTCACAGATGTTTTGTCAAAGGATGTCCCTGAAAGAGAGACAAGGTTTTAAAAAAAACAACATTTGTTGCTGGTGTGTGGGAGGGTTGGGGGCTTTAACAGCCCCCTGAAGCAATAACTCTGTATAATGCATCACAGTTATATAGCTACTATAATAGGAAAAGTTTCTTAGAAGGAAAAGAAAAAGTTCGTTAAAAATGCCATCGGTAAGTGGAAGGTCAACTGCTCTTGATTATTTATTTATTTTTAATCTCAGTAGTGCAGGTTTTTTCTCTCACCAGACTGGTCCTCAGTGGTGTCAGCCTCGTGGATCTGATTGTCAAACCACATGTGTGCAACGGTCATGCGGTTCTGCGTGAGAGTTCCAGTTTTGTCTGAGCAGATGGTGGAGGTAGAACCCAGAGTTTCTACAGCCTCAAGGTTCTTCACCAGACAGTTCTTACGAGCCATGCGCTTAGCTGTAAGGGTCAGACAAACCTGAGAGAGAGAGAAAGAGAAAGAGAGAGAGGGGGAGACGGAGAAAAAAGGGCAAAAGCAAGGAAAAGGAAAGGAGGTGACAGAAAGAAGGGCAGAGTAGAGAGGGTTTAAATGTAGAGAAAGTAGAAGTATCAGAGAGTGAGATAAAAAAGAAAGTGCCATAAAGGGGATAGTAGAAAGAAACAAGATTTTGAAGAAAATGTAGAGAAAATGGAGAGAGAAAAATGGAGAGAGAGATCCATTGTTAGTGAAACTACGTGACTCTTTTTAATGACATGGTGCATTTGAGCGCAGTGCAGGGCAGCAGTGCACTGGCAGAACATTGTAAAATTCTAAAGAGACCCTTAAAGGACCAAGCAGTGATGCAGCATAGGTAGCTAATGCACATTCTAGCTTTGTGATGCAGCCAGTGGGCGCAGGCTAGCCCAGCACAGTTGAGCACAGCGACAGCAAGAGTGTCAAAGTTTCTGCAGCCATTAGCCAGCGCAAGCTAACTAGAGATATCACAAAGTAATACTTTTTCAGCTTTTCACACTGGCCTTCAACAGTGAGCGTCTAAAAAATAAGACAATAGAAAAAGAATAACACATACACGGAGAAAGCAAGAGAGTTCCAGTCACTAAGAGTCACAAAAGCAGAGAAAAAGGAAGAGGGACACAGTAAAATAAAATTACAGAACACATACACACAAGCTTTTACAGACACAACATTAACACAGACCACCACGAACAACAAGAAGTCACAAATAGTACCATAAAACATCACAACATTACAAAAGGAATAGAGAGGCATAGGTGACAGAAGCATAATAAGCAGGACACAGTTACTGTTTATATCACGATATTGAGCCAAGGCCCAACCACAATGAATACTTTGTCCCCATTTCTGACTTTCAGGGGCAACTGATGCCAGCAATATATTTTATATATGTTTTTGTTTTAATCTTATACTCCAATAAGACACTTGTTAATTTGACAAACATATTCAGTGACGTTATGGAAAGTCATCTCTCAACTATTTTTACACTCAGATACAGATAAAAATCTCACATAATGTAACTAATGATGGTTCTGTTTTATCGTTTATTCATTTATCTTAACAAAAATAGTGTATTACAACCTGCTACCATCATGTGCTATGTTAGATTTATATGCACTTGTTTTTTAAACACTGACCAATGAAACACAATCTCCAAGTGAGTGTATTTTTCTGGTGTTTCTTCACTTCAGAGGCTTGTAACAATATAAAATGATCAAGTGCAATATGATATAGGGAAATATTTTATATTTGGGCCTTATCCACAACCACTAGAATACAGAAGTCACACCAACCACCAATACTGAACACACACAGGTATTACAGAAAACAAGAAAGACAGAATAGAGAAAATCAACAAAAGCAGAGCGATTCTCACAGTGACAGTAGCCAGCAGGCCCTCAGGCACGTTTGCCACGATGATGCCAATTAGGAAGATGACGGCCTCTAGCCAGCTGTAGCCCAGGATGATGGACAGGATGAAGAAAGTAACTCCCAGGAAGACAGCCACACCAGTGATGATGTGGATGAAGTGCTCAATCTCCTTAGCGATGGGTGTCTTGCCAGTCTCGAGGCCAGAGGTCAGAGTAGCAATGCGGCCCATGACAGTCCGGTCTCCGGTACACACCACAATACCACGAGCTGTACCTGCAGGAAGAAGGAAACGCATCACATCTAACATCTCTTATGCATGTTGTTTCTGCAGTTGTTTTAACATTTCTGCACTCTGGACATCAGTTCTGTTATCAAGCACGTATCAAGCAGTGTGTCACAACTCTCTCAGAGCATCAAGCATCGAACCTACACTGCTCAAGAGAAGAGGAAGACATGCATCAAGACTCTGTTCAGTCTTGGCCCCCCAGTGGCAAAATAAACTCGTTACTGCTTGCATATTTTTTCTATATATGGAATAATCTATTCTTTTCACTCTTGTCCATATTTGTTAATAATTTTTTTTGTGCAACTGAGCTGGTAGTAACTTAGGTGGTAGCTTTGCAGGTATGAAGAACAGATGTGAATGGCTTAAGCATGGGTGTACATCGCTCTAGATGAAAGTGTCTGCTAAATGGTTTAAATGTGATTGTTACCTGGAATTACCTGATTTGTCACGGTGTCTTATAAAAACACTTAGAGTATGCATGCTTCTCTTTATACAAGATAATCACCCCAATAATTATTATAATTAGTATTCCATCCCTAGTATCTTGATAGTGTTCTACAGATATTTTATACAGTTCCGAACAACTTTTTAGACAATGTGTTCGGAACTGTAACATTTAGCATGAAACTTATTTTTTAGGGGTGCACCAAAAATTCGGCCACCCAAATTTTCGGGCCGAAAACGGCAACAAAGGCACTTCCGGTTTCGACCAAATTTTATTTATATATCGGACTGACACTGTGATGACGCGGTCACAATGCAGATGATGCAACCACAGCCTCCCTGCACCAGATTGGATTAGAGCCACTGTGTCTGCGCATTTCTATATTTCTAAGAAAGACACGCGGACAGCCATTTGTCTCAATGTTGGGGTTAATTTATCAAGATAAAATAAAGCCTCCTGATCGCCTCATCTCTCCTGCCGCCGTTGGTGGTCTAGTGGTTAGGCGCTCGCTCTGTGATCAAGATATCACAGGTCTGAATCTCGCTTGATGGAAGGGTTTAAATGGAGAAGTAGATTTTCATGCCGTTCACACTATGTGCTCTGATGTGTAACAGAATGATCATGTTTTGTCTGTAATTTTAAAGCGATAAAGTTTTTCAGTGATTACAGTTAATATATTTCAGTCTTTGTTTTGTTGTAAGCCTACAGAGAATGTAGTTTATCTTTCACCAGCACTTATGGTCAAACACTATACTCAGAATATTAAAACTGCATTCACTAGTTCTATGAGAGAAGATATTAAAATGTATAATTTTTCAGCTATCTTGCTTTTAAGTTATTCATGATTGGGGCTAAGGGGACAAATATCAAATAAAATTTTATTTCAAATGGTATTTGATATTGCACATTGTCGGAAATTAAATATCGCTGTTTTCCTGTTGTAATTTTCCAGGGTGTTTCCCCATGTTCGGTTTTCGGTTTTGGCCCAAAAAAAACACTTACAGTGCATCCCTAGTGATTTTAGACAGCCGTGCCTTATTCTCTTATGTATGTATCTTTTAGTTATGAGTGCGCTAACATCCAGTGTGGAGCCGTGTTCTCTGTAGAGGATGGTCACTTAGAAAATTTTTATGTGTTTCCATCCTAAATGTACTCACTCTTCATGCTTTTGTTCTATTTTGTAATGCAGAACAACCCTATGATCTTTTGTATTACTTGTATCTTCCAGAAGTGGGCAGTAGATCTCTACTCTGGAGTCCAGCCAGCCCCTTTGTGGTAGTGTTAGAAATCATGGTGCCGCAGCCTCCTGCTGACAGCCAGAGCATATGCAGGCAGCCACCCTGACAACACGATTACCCTGATGACCTCTGCTGTGGCACACACACCACTGTCAGATACTCTCACAGTCACAGGGACGCAAACAACACTGGCTCATATGTACCAGCACCTCAAAGTGCTGATTACAGACCAGCTGTCCTGTGTCCTTACAAACCATAATGTAAAGTGGCCCCTCATAGTCACGTGTCAACACACCACAGCATGCAGTGTGAATAATATGAAGTTCTTTCTCTGCATTTAGCTCATTTACCAAGTGAAGCAGGGGTCTGCCACCAATGAGGGGCGCCAGGGAGCGGCTTGTGGGGACTGTACTTTGCTCAAGTGCACCTCAGTGGTGTCCCTAACAGTCCAAGGATGCAAACTCAATCTTCTGATTTTAGGGCAAATTTCCTACTAGGCCACCACCTTCCCTGTGAATCTTCACACACACAGGGCAGGCCCAATAAGGAAATTGGGAAGAGTTATGCGATTTGTCATTGTCAATTTAAATACAATTAAATATAAATGAAAGAAAATAAAGGTTTAAAGGTTTTTTCACAATGAAAAAAAGACATCAAGCCAATTTTATTATTCAATAGTTGTTAGTTTCATTAACAGGTATTTTAATTTATTTTAAATACTTTAACTAAGCAAGCACCAAGTGAACATGTGCAGGTGCCGTGCACAGATGTAAAGTGAACATAAAGTACAGGTGTCTAAACAGGCTGTACAGGAGATGAAGAATAAAGAGGTGCAGTTTTCCTCTCACTTTGTCCAAAATTTCTCATGCATGTTCACCTGATCTCAAGAATTTAAACACTGTTATTCAAATGGTTAAGAAAAGTTTACAACTGGCTTCAAAAGAGCTGCTCAGACTTTGTAAATGGAGTATATGTAATCACACATTATCTAAATTGATGATGATAAACAGCCATAATGTGTCTGATTTGCTCCTGAAAATAATGCAAATAGCTTAGTATGTTGGGCCCAGAAAATTTGAACTCAACATTCCTATTTTTGTTGTATTGGGTTTTGTCGTGTGTATGGGAGTGTGTGTGTGGTTGTGTTTGTGAGAGATCATGAGCGCAAGACAGAGGGAGAGAGAGAGAGAGAGACAGGCAGAGAGACTGAGAGAGAAAGGGATATTGTGTGGGCGACTAATAAGTGACAACATGAAGTCAAAAGATAGAAACAGGAAAAGCCGTTGTCATGACAACAGTTTTCCTCCATTTCAGAGCAAAGGATAAAAAGAAAGATCAAAAGTACGGCATGAAACAAAATCAGAGACAGGCGGAGACAGGGGGCTATTAAAGGAGTAGAGGGTGATCACAGTCAGTATAAAATGATAAGAAGTGACGCAGCTGCTATTAACATACCTTCAACACAGTTGGTGGAGAAGAAGGCAATGTTGCGGGTTTCCAAGGGGTTGTCGTGGGTGCAGTCAGGTGACCTAGTCTGGGGTTCTGACTCGCCAGTGAGAGAGGAGTTGTCAACCTGATATCATGAAAAACAAAAATTAATATATGTATACATAGCTGGATTTTAAGCAGTTCCAATTATAATTCAGAACAAAGAATTTCCCATTTTTGTTTTTGTATATACCTTGCAGCCGTGAGCAGAGATGATCCTGAGGTCAGCAGGGATCCTGTCTCCTCCTTTTACCTCCACCAAGTCTCCAGCCACCACCTCCTCAGCATTAATCTGCAACTTCTCACCCTCACGGATGACCAACGCTTGCTATGTAACACAAACAAACACAAATCTTAGGCCAGTTTTAGGTAGGTGTCTCTGAGGCAGGATTAGGCTTGAAGCTGACACGGACAGAATTACAATATTTGCTAAAAACTGCGATTATTTTATTTAAAGTCAGAAAGAATATTCAGCTTGCATGACTACCTAAATGACCATGGGAGATGTCTACTGTGGCACGGACAATGAGAGACAGGAACTGAGATACATTTCATTGGACTGACACTGGAAGCTGATATCACGATTTAGGTTGTGGCATATTTAGAATTTTTTTTCCCTTTTGACTGTCAGTACCTGGGGCACCATGTTCTTGAAGGACTCCATGATCTTTGAGCTCTTAGCCTCTTGGAAGTAGGAGAAGCAGCCAGTGATGATGACCACCGCTGACAAGACAATACCCAGGTACAACTGAGGAAAGAACAGGAGATCAGAGTTTATGTTGGGCACAATCTAGTGATATTGGTCGTTCGAGTGGTTAGGTATCCAGCCCTACTTTTTCGTCCTTGTTTTAACATGGTTTCTTAAAATCAAGTTGAAGAATCAGAACTATCCAAAATGTATTTGTTAGAAAGACGGTCAATTCTTTCACTGTTTTAAAGCTAGCATTCCCTATCTTTCTGCCAATATGCTGTTCTGTGATTCAGTTTTCCCCTAACATCTGTAGAACCATGATCCATAAGAGCTAACTCTGCATGCCTAAGGCATTCATGAAACCTTGATAAGTTGTGAAAGAAGAGTTTGGTTTTAAACTCTAAGGTGATAAAAGTGGCATTCTAGCTCTAAGCTACTATCGTTGTTTTTGTCCTTGTCCTGAAATGATACCAAACACTTCTTCACCTGCTCCATGCTATTTAATTTGTACCTGCAAGTGTGTGTGTGTGTGTGTGTGTGTGTGCATGTGTGCTGTGTTTCTGTTCTTACGTTGTCTCCAGCTGGTTCATCTTCAGTGGCAGCCTGGATGGCATAGGCCAAAAAGCAGAGGATGGCTCCAATCCATAGAAGAATGGAGAAACCCCCAAAGAGCTGCCGGCAGAACTTTACCCACTCTGGGGTGGTGGGGGGAGGAGTCAGTGCATTTGGACCATCCCGAGCCAGGTACTCGGCTGCCTTAGCATTAGTCAGACCCTGGACACAAAGACAGCATGCAAGTGTTAATAAAGTGCACCCAGGATTTTACTGGGTCAACCCTACACAAATCCAAGATCATCTGTAACTTTATCGGCTAAACAGCTTCAGTACAGCCACAACAAAAACAGAGTAAATAAAAATCTGTGGAACTCACTTGGACAATGTCAGTAGTGTACTTTCTGCACACTTCCTCAATGGACATCTTGTGTTCCGTCTAACAGAGAGAGAGAGCAAGAAAGTGAGGGAGTGAGAGGGAGGAAACAAGAAAGAACAATTATTATGACGTTAGGCATAGTAAAAAATAATCTATATACACATAGGAGAGGTTAAACAGAAAAGGTTACTCTAAATATGGTTGCAGAATATTGAAATTTGACAGGAAGAAATAATAGATTTTCCCGTTTTTGCAAAAAATTCCCACAGTGGATAAACATGTTTTGTTATAAGACAAACAGTGCTTTGTATTCCCTTGTATAACGAAAGGTTTTATTAGTAAAGGGTGTATTGGTGCATGTATCTTACCAGTGGAACTTCTTTCTTAAGGTCATCCAGATCTTTCCCTCCCTTCTTTTTAGGGGAGTCCTTCTCATCATTGTCTTGCGTAGTTGCCACACGGTAGCTGTCCGACCGTCCATACTGCGGAAAAAAAAGAGACGGAAGTCCCATATTAGGTTTAGCAAACATGACTATTATATCAAAAAGTCACACACACGGAGGCTATTACTGATCTGTGTAGGGAAGTGGTTTGCGTTTGTATTTTTAGGGACAGCAGACATTATCTTTATTACATCTGTGAGCAACATCTCCTCGTAAACACAGTAGGTGTTGACCATTTAAGACCAGAGTCGTTTTAAGCTGATAAAACCTTGTTCCTTGATGAGCTTAGTGAGCTCCTCCAAGCCCCAGTGACATCCCACCAGTGACGGGTTACAAAAACATCAGATTAAGTAGAAAGAAGGAGGGCACTGGATGCAACAACCAAAGCTTTGGAATGGATATGATGCTTGGAAGAAACACAATGAGGTTTAAAACACTTTCTTTTCACTTTAACAACTTTAAAGTGAAGACTTAAGTACTTTAGACTTAAGTAAGACTTGAACGTACAAGAGGCAACAGAGGTCATTCTTGGGATGTTTTTGTATATCATGAAATGTAATGACAAGATATCAATGTGGAAAAAACATGCATCCATAATGTTGAGCTTCTGTCAGAGCTTAGTAATACCGAAAAATAAGTGAATCAGTTTTAATCAAGAATGAATTTCTGCAAGAAAATTTGCTCACATAAGTTGATATTCAGATGTTCACACCTGAAAACACCTGGAGCCTAAGGTATAAACTCATGGTAGTTAGACAACATGGGAAATTGAGTGTTTTTGTCAACATTACAATATTATTGATTCTGCCACAATATAATTCTACAGCACTACTTCTACAATAACAGTGTACATTTATTTAATAAATATTGTGTAATTAATTTATTAATGCAGTCCTACCCACTTGATTTAAGAAGTGGTGTGATAGTTAAAACTCAAATGATCTAGTATCCATAGGAAAAAAGATATTTAAACATGATTAAGGTATGCAATAAAATTGTTGTTTTCACAACCAGTTTTACTGATAAAGAAAACAGAAAAATGATAACAAATGCATTTTTGTCCTTCAGCACTGTCATCCCAATCTGAGCAGCTTCAGTTAAATGTAATAATAAATAAAATACATTTTTGATATCCAAATTGTAATCCGTTTGTTACCTTAAAAATAAAAGTTTTTCAGTGAGTTTCTACTACATCTCTACCACATTCTGTATTCAGCCATGAGTGGATTTCAAAATTCAAACTGATGCCTCGATTCTTCTCTCCTACGTCCTTCAGCTAGTGACCCAGAAACTCAGCCATTTTAAGGACATGTCAGTTGTGTAAGTGCACTCAGAGAAACTGAGGAGTGAGTACAGAGAAGGCTTGCAGTGCGAAGATGCATTGGTACACCAAGCTAAGGAGTCTATTTTTTGCAGCAGAGGACCAAGTGCTGTAAAACCTTTTTTCTTTGCCTCCACTATGTGTAGTGATCACATGATTCTTGTAACTCTTGGTGTGGCTGAATTTTAATAACGTATACTTATGTGAAAAGCCAGTGGAAAATATGAATGAACTGCTTTAAACACCCAGTCACAGCCCAGGACATCATTTGGCAAACACACTTTGAGCTGATTTCTCATTTCTTAGCCTTACATCTCTTCATCAGGTGCTGGGAGGGAGGAGCTGACACATGAAAGAGATGCAGGAAAAGGAAACGAGGGAGGCAAGTTAGGAAACAAATTAGAGAGACAAGATAGGAGGAGTAAGACACAAACTCCAGTCTTGTGTCCTTAATTTCTTAGGTTCCATCATCATGTTATCTTGCTCACCAGTACTTACTTTCTTTTAAATTCACTGCAGCTGTTCCTCATTATCCGTTTAAGTACACCTTTTAATCCATCATCATCTCTATCTGAATTCTTTATAAGGTAAAAAAACGTAAATCACAGAAACACCAGATCGGGAAGGTGCAGTACGCCCATCATTACCCAGGCACACATTGACCCACGAGTCACCAACACAGACCTCATGGTTGCACTGCCACAAAGCTGTCTGCATTTATGTCCACAATTTCTGACCTGAAGTCTTCATTTTAGTTACTCAGTGAAAATAAACTGCATTTTAGACAATTAAGCTCAGCCCACAACAATTGGCTCAATTTTACATACAATGCAATACCTACTTTACTGACTAGTTCATGTTTTTAGCCTGATGTCAAAGCACAAATTTAATCCTTCTGACTGGGAGCACAGTTGACTAAACAGCTAATATGTCTGAATGCTTTGACTCTCACTTCTTGATTATGGTAATATTTTAGTAAACACCAATAAGGGGCATTATAACAAGCAATTATCTTTTTGTCAGCATCACCTTGTCTAAATGAGCAAACAGGCACTAATTTATTACTGTGGTTATAGTAGCCTAGTGGGCATAGGCGTCAGAAGCATTTTTAATGTGAGGGGGGCTCCTGGGGGCGGGGTTTGGGTGGGGGTAGGGAAGTTGATGCAAACTCTCGTCCTTTAGGTGTGTGGGTGTGTTTGGAAACCTCTGTTGAATCTTGAATCTTTCGCAAAAGAATCCACTCGACTTAATTGATGGAAGAACACACACCACTAGAAATCTGCTCTGGGATTTCCTCCAACTCACCACATGAAAGTGAAGAGAACAGGAAGTACATAGACAGGCTGCTCGAATTTCCAGTGAAGTGTGTTCTTCTATCGATTTAGTGGATTATTTCGTGAAATATTCAAGATTCACTGGGTGAACTAATTATGTTAAATGTGGGGGGCTCCAAACGAATAATTATAAAACGTGAGGGGGACAGCTCCCCCTCGGATTGAGTGACAATGACGTCCATGCTAGTGGATAAAACACTTGCCTATGAACCCAATGACCACAGAGTTGCAGGTTCAATTCCCCACTTTCTACCATTGCATCTTAGAGCAAGACACTTAATGTCTCCATGGAGACCAACCATGTAACTAATGATTATACGTCACTCTGGTTAAGGGTGTCTGCTAAATGCCCCTTTACAGAGTAAAGAACGATGGTCAGACATTTGGCATACTTAGCATGAATTATCGGTTCTCTAGCTTTGGCAGGAATTCACCTTTATGGCCTACATATTTAATGCACATATATAATAATAATGAATATGTTCTGCTACATGCATTAAATCCAATAGGCTTTGAGCATAATTGATCAAAATGAATGCGTGTAAAAGTTAAGTACAGTTCTTAGAAAATATGAAAAGCCAATGTGACATTCAATGCAATACATGCCAATCAATTAATATCCCAACTTTCTTTTAATGTTATTACATTCTTTCTTGGACATTCATTGACTTCAAGAGTTGTGAACTTTACTGTATTAATTGTGAACATTAACTGTATGTAAGTAAAAGGCAAGAGTGTCATCTGAAAGTAAATAACTATCAAAAATTTTTATTTGTAAAGAATATAGACATGCAGTGCCACTTCGCGTAAGTATGGTGGTCTTCAAAATAATATTACATTGAACAATTATTAAGGCACATACTTCCATGTCAGTTTTAAGTATTCCATTTAACAGTGCCAGCTCATTCAAAGATGCTGATATAATATAAAGCTTAACCACTTAAGATGACACTTTGATTGCTTCTTCTTTGAGCTACTCTGCATTGGAAGTGTTCAGGATAACCAATTTGAAAAAAATGAATCAATTTAAGTTAACTTAGCATTTGGTAGGGCCACTGGACATTTTGATCAGTCGTTATTATCTGTTAAACAGTATTAAGTGCCCTTTGTCAGGGCCATGTGTAAGATGTGTAAGATGTGTAAGATGTGAGAAGATTCTATAATATTACGAGGTCAGTATTTAAATACATGTTGATTTGATTCTGTTCCTTTGCCTCTTCTGAAGCCCACTGGCAGATCTGGCAATTTTATTTAAATGTAAGGCTCTAATCTGTGTTGAACTATCTTGAGCCTATTTAACTGGCCTGTGAAGTTAAACTGTTATATGGTCATCACACTCCTTTCGTTCTTTTCTTGGTCCTGGGATATAAACTGACCTCTTCCAAATTCCAAAAGTTGGTCAGTGCATTAACCAAATCTCCTTTAAGATCTTTGTGGCTTTCTTTTTTAGGCAACGATCTCAGAGCCTTTCTTACTTCATCTTCTAGGACTGGAGGTTCTACTTCAACAAACGTTTGCCCAATTGTCTTCTATGGTTTCCATATTTTTTTAAATATTGGTTAGATCTGTGATAACTTCTCAACTATCATCTCAATTAATGCTGCAATGGTGAATTAATGAAAATGTAATTAGAGTTTAAAAAAACTAAACCCGTTTTTTTTTCTACTTACTCTCACAATGATTCCTCACTAATACAGCAGATGTATGTGAAATAAAGTACTTACGATCACACATTGAGACCTAAGTATACATTTTTTTATCTTAGCTTCAAGAAATGAAATAATTTCGTCTAAACCATTTATCTGGTTGAAGCCCAAACTGGTAATGACGGGAAGAATACTGATGCGGATGTTTTAAACAACCACTACATATTTAATTGTAACTTTATTATGATAAATGATGCATAGACAAAATAAAGAATATAGAGCTTCATGTAGATAAAGAACTTATACATGCCTGCTAAACAAGGGAAAGAACCTAATTCCTAAAACCTAAAAGTAAAACTTGCTTATACCTTTTGTTAATTATTAAATTTCATTATTGATTCATTCAGAGGAGAAAACCCGACTATTCTGAGTGTATTACTGGTCCTTGCAGATTTGTACAGCCAAAATAATCTCTCCTGCTTCTCTGAAGTCAGAAGATCAGGAGGGAAACTGATCCATACTAGAGTCACCTTCATTGCCATTTAATGCAAAGTAAAATGTTTTATTTCTCACAATTATTACTCACTAATACAGCAGATAAATAAAGTATTTACGATTACACATTCATTGAGACCTGTGTATACATCTTTAATCTTAGCTTCAAAAGTGAAATAATTTTGTCTAACCAATTTATTTGGTCGAAGCCCAAACTGGTCACGACGTTAAAAAAATTGATGAAGCCTGATGCGGGCGGATGTTTTAAACAACCGCTACATATTTAATTGTAATTTGATTGTGAGAAATATTGCATAGACAAGATATGAAGCTTCATGTAGGTAAAGAACTTACATGCCTGCTAAACAAGGGAAAGAACCTAATGTCATTCAGAATATGAGGCACACATGTACAAGTGCACAACCACATTTAAAACAATTACGAATGGTCATGCTTAGTACCTCTAATATCCCCTGACATGTGAACGACTTTAAGTGTGCCTTTGTGTGTGTATGTGTTTGAGTGTGTGTGTGCGGTGCATGTGGATGTAGTGAAGGGAGTTCTAATTTGATAAAATGCTGGTTGTATCTTGGTGACCTATTTGGAGCTGGTGAGCAAACTGCAGTCATTACATTAATGTCATATTTCATATCTTGCCATAAATGACAGCAAGCTATAATCCCTCTGATGAATAAAGCCATTTATCATTCTACAGTGCTGCAAGACAACCATAACAGGTTTACCATATCTTACATCAGAGCAACAATTACTAAAAATAAATAAAATACATAAAAGCACAATAAAATCCCCATAAGGCCAGGGTTACGGCACATGTGTGTATTTATGCATGTGAGTGTGAGTGTGTGTGTGTGTGTGTGTGTGTGTGTGTGTGTGTGTGTGTGTGCCGTGGGTGAGGTTGTCCGATCAGTCTAGCCATCTGTCGAGACTTCCCTCATTCTATCCTCTGGCCATGACAGTAGAGCAGGATTATGATTGTTTACTACAGTTTGGATTAACCCACTAAAGAATCGTAATCTAAGTCTATTCCTATCTTTCTATCTTCTCTCTCTCTCTCTAATAGACTCTGATTCCTTTTTTTAGCTTTGATACTATGTACCTTTCTTCAGGTCAACAATTATTTCAATACTGACTTCAACTACTACATGTTTTTAATAGGTATATTTTTCAGTGTACTAACCTATCTCACATGTCTGAGTGTACTTGCTTATAAAGATCTAATAAACAGCAGGCATTTCTCTCTCTACTTTCATTAGCAAAGCATCCTCCGCTGGCATTTATGGCTTTCTCCTCCATGATCAATTGTACTATTGCACACACACTCTCCTGAGTGCAGTGTCATCTCGAGCAATGTCGGCCAGCGGGCACTTTTGTAGCTTCTGATTTCACGGCGCATGGACCGCTATTTCCTTTAAGAGCTTTAGCAGTTGAGCAAGGACCAATTCCAGAGTTGGTCCACCCACACTTAACTGTGTTTAACCATCACTGGTGGCTGAGAGAATGATGACATTATGTTCTGATGTGTCTAATGGATTATTATTATTATCATGAATATGAATAATATTCATTATATAGTTGCCAATTCATTGTGGAAACTCCCTTTCCCTGTTTTGGTTTTCCTATGAGCCAAGGGATCGAGCAATACAACGAGAGCTGATGCAACGCACCACACCCTCAATTTACTCTGTACCACTAAATCATTCAAGTCTGTTACTCCAGGCCATATTCAGTTAGGTGTCACCCAGAGGAAGTGATGCAATCACCTGAACATTTCACTTTCAGCTCAACTGTCAGAGTCAAAATCATGTATGGGCTAAATTCTTGAAAAAACTTCATATACACATTTACACACCATTTATTCATAAGAGGTTTGTACATGACTAGTCTACTCATCACTTCTGAAAAGTATTGTTTATCACAGTGAATATTTGAACATACCAAAGGCTACAATACTATTATCTCCTCTGGCACGACTATAAGGACATGTACTTTTAAACGCAACAAGCCTGTGATCTAGAATGCATATCTGTGCACTCTTTGGATTTATTTTATGACTCTCTGAAACGTTAGATCCAGAAAAATGCTGTTCAGTGATGTTGCCTTGGTCATTATGACTATTAAACCGTATGGGAAATTAACACTGGCAGCAGAAATAACTGATTAAACAGACACTGGAATAACCGACCAGACTAAGCTTCTGGATAAATTGGGGGATGTCAAGAGGATATGACATCACAACCACGACCAGATCAACACAGTGTAGCACAACATCCTGTGCGTATTGATTAGGTGACCCTGGGCTGTGGAATAAAATCATTATGGATGATATACGTAGTGGAAAACTACATAACACACACACCCACACACATTCTCTCTCTCTCTCTCTCTCTCTCTCTCTCTCTCTCTCTCTCTCGCAGGGAACAGCCCGTCCAGTCCTGCTGATGCGAATGAGATATTGAGTGGTTTACACAACCATTTATGATCACACTTCTTGTCTTCCATCTCTGACTCATCCTCAGTCTATCTCTGTCTGTCTCTCTTTCTCTCACTCACACACACACACACACACACACACACACACACCCTACTAGGCTCACTACACACCTCCTCCTTTAGGTTGCGTAATATGCTGATTTGTATGCATGCCAGAAACGCGTATGCATTAGACGGAATTAAAGCGGTAAAAGAAACCGTCATAGTTACTGGCATCTATTCTCTGCTACAGAAAAATGCAGCCTTGCCCTTTCTCAATCTAAATATAAAGTCTCAATTTAAACACGGCAAGGTTGTGAAAAACTCTTCTCATGTCTGGTAATATGATCCTTGGATGATCATTGTCTCCCTTGCTGCTCCTGGATTGGTGAGTTTTTTTATGAGCACTTCCCCAAGGGCATCACAGACGGAATCACCCTCTCTCCTCACTGCTGCACCAGCCTCAAACCCTCCTCTGCACCTGAGCCGCTCTGGTGGCTGAGGCCACCTCAAGGTGACACAATCTATACAAGCCCCCACCCCCACTCTCAACTCCCCCATTCCATCTCGAGAAACCAGAGAAACTGAGGAGCGACACCCCTCCACATGACCTTTCGTGTATCTGACAATCGTTTTTCTCTGCTCGGCGGGGCAGCAGCACGCAGCTTCTACCTAGCTGATTAATTGCCTTTGATGGTTTGTCCATTTTACCTTCAACTTCTTAATATTATTGCCCTTGTGGTACTAATAAATGCATGACAGCAGCATTCGCCCTGGGAATTTCCACTCTGACAGACCAGCCTGTCCTTTAAGGTAGTCCCATGGTGTCGAGCACAGTCCCAGGTCCAGGCCCCAATCGGCATTATCAAGGGAGAATGAATGACATTTTGAGTGTCTCGTAACATGCAGCATTTATAAAACACTGACTAGGAGAGCACTACAAATCAGTACTCCAGCTTGACAGGTATTTTCAGGATGATTTCAGCATACGACCTTTCGACCAATCGAGTTGACTATAAGTGTAAGGGCACTCTGATTACACAGCATCTTCAACATACTCCGAACGTGAGTACGAATGAAATGTCCTTAGGCTTTTTCTCAGCTAGACAAATAACCGCCAATTTGTATCAGTAATCAGTGCAGAAATTGGGGGAGCAGGCATCCATCTTGACGCAGTTGTTTGCACCGTTCTCCACCAGCCCTCTTCTGTTCTCTTTATCGACCATTTGGACTCACTGGATGTCACGAATCCAGCACATAGCGTGACTGCATTTCACTGGGAATGACATCGGACGGGGGACAACGTGATTGAACTACCACACCCATGGTAATGGAACCGTAATCTTTGACAGTACTGCACCATATCTTTTCAGGACAACCAAAAAACATATTTACGATCATTTTGATAACCTTGCGTGCCACCGATCTCGTTTACACATCTGCTCTCCAACTACAGCAGGCAGAACGATCTGGTCCACAAATGACTTAATTATTTTACATCACGTATAATAATTTTGGTCTGAATTTCTGGCACAAAATGCTGTAGCAAAAGGTGCGTCTTTTGCATACCAATCATGTCTCCCAGAACCTAATGTGCCTGCACTAGATTTCTGCGATGGGTTCCGGTTCTTCTTCTAATCTTCTTCTTGAATTCGGAGTATTATAAGGTCCTGATGCGTTCAGAAAGGGATATCAGTCTTTTATCAGTCATATATATCAGTAATGTCAAACCCACCCTCTTGCCACCATCAATGACAGGTGCAAGACGATAGATAGAAGGGGATTACAGGGCAGTCTAGCTATGAAAACCTAAATGCATGACAGCTATAGAAATGAGACGAAAGAAAACGACGTAAATCAAAACGAAAAGCATAATGCTACACGAAAAAAATCATTCTTACCCCCATTTTGGCGCAGTCAGTCGGTGTCCCTGCAGACGTGAAGGGGGGTTGCTATCTCTTTCAGTCAGGAGAGGAGATGAAGAAGGACGACCTCAGGGGGGAGAACGGAGGAAAAACCTGCACCCGGCAGGAGCTGCTCAAGTCTAGAAAAGATAATGAATGATAAATGAATGGTACTTTATTTACGATATCATTTATAATAACGGATACGGTGGGCCGTCATAAAGTAAACTCCGTTAAAGCAGCCCTGCGTGCTGAAGGTGATGTGGGTGCTCTCACATGCCACACTACGCCGCCAGTTCTAGAGCTCTATGAGCTGTATCCCTCCGCCGCTGCTGCCTGATGCCGCGGCACACCCCGTAGCGCTCACTCCGCGTCTGAAAGGAGTGCCGGCTTGTCATCAACCATCCGTGGTTTTCCTAAAGCGTCTCAGCATACAGGGTGAGAATTACCATGGAATCTATTATACACTATATGGATACAAGTATTGGGACGCCTTACCATTACAACACCAAACTCTGCAGTGACATTGCATTCAAACAAAAATACTTTAAAATGGAGTTGGCCCCCTTTGTTCTGTGCGAGGCTGCCAAGTTCGTCCACTATGAACACATCCACCCTTGTCTTTATGAACCTTCCTATGTGCAATGGGGTACAGGCATGGTGGAACAGAAAAGGCCTTTCCCAGACTGTGTCCATACATTTGGAATAATAGTGTTGTCCAAAATATTTTATTATGCTTGATTTTATACATTTGTATTCAGGCATCTTTAATCTGATACACCTAAATAATGTCCAGTCCAAGTTATTACTTTCAGAAGTCTTCTGATTTGTAAAAAGAATCCTCCTATGTGAAGGTAGACCTGGTATAAATACAGCTTGTCTTTGAAGGCCGTTTCTTAGAGAACACTAGTAAACAAACAGCCTCATGAAGACCAACGAACACACCAGACAGGTCAGGAATATAGTTTAAGAAGTTTAAAGAAAGGTTAGGTTATAAAAAAAAATATCCCAAGCAATGAACAGAGCAGGGTTTAATCCATCATCTGAAAATGGAAATGGTATGGCACAATTGCAAACCTACCAAGACATGGTGGTTTACCTAAACTTCCAAGCCAGGTAAGCAGAGCAAGCACGCAAAGGCCATTGGTAACTCTGGAAGAGCTGCAGAGACCCACAGCTCAGGTGGGAGAATCTGTCGAGAAGACAATTATTAGTTCTGTGCTCCAGAAATTTGTATGGAAAAGTGGCAAAAGTATAGCTCTTGTTCAAAGATAGTTTGGTACAAGCCATGTGGTGTACACAGCAAATATGGAAGAAGCTTGTCTTCATTTTTGGCTTTTTGGCCTAAATGCAAAGTGCTATGTGTTGTAGAAACATAACACTGCACAACAATTGGAACACACCATCCCCACTATGGTGGGTGCAGCATCATGCTATCAGGATACTTTTCTTCAGCAGGGACAGGGCAATTGGTCAGAACTGATGGGAAAATGTCTAGAGCAATCCTGGAGAAAACCTGTTAGCAGGGCAACAACCCTAAACATACAATAAGAGATGCAATGTAGTAGTCAAAATCTATACCTCAGTCCTATTGGGAATCTTAAAAGCAGAAAATCCTTCCAATCTTGCTGAGGTGGAGCTATTTTGTAAAGACATCTTTAGATATGCATAGCCAGTAGAGACATACCACAAAAGACGTGCCGCTGTGGTTGACAATGTACAGTTTGTACCCAGTGGGGCTGAATAAAAATGCAAGACACACTTTCCAGATTTTTATTTGTAAAAAAAATCTGAACACGTTGTATCAATTTCCTTCCACTTCACATATATTTGCTGCTTTGAATTTGTCAGTCATATAAGATTCCATTAAAATACATTAATATTATTGACAAAATGTGGAAAAGGGTGTATGAATCAGTAAGAAATCTTTGATTGACTGAATCAATCAAACGTATCTTGTCCAGTTACCAAAATCTAACAAAACCCCCTAAATTGTTAGTCGCTGCAAAAACTCTTACAACCAAAGCAAGCTATCACATTGTGAAATGCAAACAGTCACCCATTCATGGCAATTGCATGAATCAGAATGAGAATCAAAAAACATTGATCCTGAAAGAAATTGCTTGTTATGGCTACACAGAAACACAGAGAAATGTATAATATAAAGTATAAAGTCTAAATCAGCATGTAACCACTGTAAACAAACCAAGAAATGAAAAAAGTCTGAAATAAGAGAACAAGACACTGAGGAGTCATGCTGTGTGGCAGCTCGTTTATGCTGGGGCACTAAAGGCAATATAATGTTCTCTTCTGTGAGCTAATGCTTCACAAGTGAGCTATTAAAGGTCCTTAGACATTGTTTCATTTCACAGTTAAATCACTAATATTTGACTGGGGCAGCTCTAGCCAGATGTGGAATTTTATGATTATGTCATTTTTAAAAGCACTTCAGTAAAATCCATTGTACTGCAAGTACTTGTCAATGACATTATTTGGCTTTTTGTAATTTAAAAGGATGTCCATTTCTGGGCATGAAATGTATATGACATGATATATAATATGATGTAAAGTGAAACAAATTAACACTTTGTTAGTAAATAAAAACAAATCTATCTATTTCCTAATGTTTATTTTCTTGTTTGAGAATAACAGGTTCTCCCAGTTCCTGTATCCACTACATGTAAAAAAAATATATATTCTCACAGTGCTCCCAGCAATCTGGATGGTTGAGATTGATAGGCTGGAGGCATGCCCTGGATGTGTGCTGGATGCCATGGTTGCGGAGGAGAAGCAGTGAGCATTGAGAGAACTGGAAGCAGAGAGTGTGGAAGCTGTAGGAGAGGTGTGACGTGTCTGCGGAGGAACAGAGGTGGCAGTGGGGTTGGGGGTGTCTGTTACAAATGTTAGAGACTGCATTAGGGAGGGCAGTTTGGGCAGGGGCAGATGAATCAAACCTATTGAAAATGTTGTTCAGGTAATTTGCCCATCTTACATCCCTCACTGACAGAGAGTTCTCTTCTTTGTGGCCTGAGATGGTTCTAAGGCCTCTCCAGACTCCACTGACATTGTTCTGCTATAGCTTTCTGTAACTGCCTTTACCAAACCTGATCAGTCTTTTCAGCTCTCTCAGCACCCACTGACCGGTCAGTTGTGGTCAGCAGGTTCCGCAACACCAAGTTGTTTATAGCCGGGACCAGTCCTTCAGACTCATCCATAGGAAAACCATGTGGGTCAATATCCTGTGAGAGCCTGCAAGGGAGACGTGCCTGAGGTTGAAGTCAGTTGGTTATGGGCCAATCAGGGGTGCCCCCCCCCGCGGCGCCCCTGGGCCAGTTCTGCCCAGAGTAGGTGACAGGTCCAGGTGGTGTAATGTGTAGAACAATTACATTTTAAGTATGCCATTAGATTGGGGATGGTAACCAGAGGTCAGACTCAATGAAACGGCAGAAAGGAGCAAAGGAGCAATAAACACAGGGTCTGAATGTAAAACCTATCTATAGGAGGGCCATGGTGTCTCACCCCTTTACGTTCATAGGTTGAGGGGAAGAGGTACCCAAAAAAGTGGGATAAATCTGACAGTTTTGGCAGATAAAGCATCCAAAATTGTGAAACTCTGGGTTCGTTGTCCAAAACACAAGCAAAGTTCATAACAAAAGGGAGAGACAGGTCCAGGGGGTATTCTACTGGGAGGTCGAAAAACAAATCAAAGATAGATATTCCAAAATGGAAGCAAGCAAATGTAAGATAGTGTGAGTAGAGTCATTCCGAGTATAAACAGACTGTGAAGATTGGTTCCAGGTGTGTGTGTGTGTGTGAGTGTGTGAAATGGGACTTGGGGTGTGGCTAGATTTCTGGAGGCTGCTAACGATTAAACGATCATGGTGGCTATGATAGTGGCTTGACTTTTCACAGATCAATTATTACTAAAGCTGCACATATCACCCCACCACCATTTTTTGTTTCCCCCGAGATGCTGCACAAGAAAACCCCCCTCCCTTTTACCTGGACAACAACCAAGACTTTGCACAGGTACCAAATCCCTGACTTTGCACAATCCCTCCACAAAAGCACCACGGTTTTGCTCACATGCAGAAACCCATCAATCCGCCCACACAAGAAAGATCATACCTGACCAGGTTTTTGTAACTATCAACAGGGAATCATCAGTGCACACCAAAATAAAATACAGAGTCCCACAAGGTTCTGTCCTAAGACCACTTTTAGTTTCATTGTACATGTTGTCATTGTGTAAAATTCACTGAAAACATGGGATTCACCTCCACTGCTATGCAGGCCATGCAGAGCTAGATATTTCAGCCAACCTTGATGATAAAAATGCATTAAATAAGATAAAAGATTTCCTAAAGGATGAAAAATGTCACATAGTTTTAGCTTGCTCACTGCAGAAAAAGAGAGCCTTCTTTTAGGTCCAAAAGTTGTGTGAAACAAACTATCATGTTTAAAGCTTAAGCTTGTGGATTCCTCAGGTTCTCCAATGTTAAAAAATCTGTCTATCGACTCATATAGGTACTAAAATACATTTTCTTCTTCTTTGAAACATTGCTAAACATATGTTTCAAAGATGTATGTAACACCCTGCTGTCAGCTTTTCCGTATTAAGCCAGCTCTGGAATGTCCTTCCGGTTAATGCCCTACCCTAAGTCTAGCCTGAAACCCTTTTAGTGTGACAAGCTTTTAAGGTTTGCAAATGTAGTAAATGTAGTAAAGTGTGACCTCCTAGAGAGTACAATAAACACATTAAAATATCAATGTACAAATTTATTCATCCATCTGGTGCTAAAAAATTTTTGGCTGGCGTCCATTGCATGTCTTATCGTACTCTTTTCCAATGATGCTCGCTCTAAATCTTTTTCATCTATGTCCTGCATGTGCTCAAAATACATATCGTTCAAGGAAAACAGTTGTTGACAACGTGCAAAGTTCAGTATTCTTCCTTAAACTTTGATTTCCCAATTTGTTTTTCCCTCTCTCTCTCTCTCTCTCTCTCTCTCAGCTCCATGGCAACGGCTGCTAAGTAACCTCGCTCTCAAATCATGTTGCTGACAGTAAGATATTGAGAAGATCGGACAGGAATGGAAAATGCATTAGTGTGAAAAGAATAGAAGTGAGAACTGAACTTCAGAGATTAATAGTAGCCTCAGTGCTCCCTCATTCTCAACTTTAAGATATAGCCCCACTGAAGATATGGCAATAATGCTGTTTAATCTGAGAACAGGTTTCATTGGAATCAATCCATCAAGTATAATAAAGCATGCAAAGAAAAGAGAACAATTTACAGCATGATCTTCAAGACTACAACACGGAAACAAAACTGATGTGCAACAGTACTCCACGGTAGTCAATATTTACATCATATACCTATAATACAACACCACATTTGTAGCAATATGACCCTTATAACCTCGTGATCAGGGTGTTCTGTGCAAAAGCGGATAGAGACACGTTTGTTGAAATTAATTTTAATAAATCGTAATAAATTTGTAAGTGTTAAAACGTCTTTGGTCATCTTTTCTTATAATGATTAAAGAAACCACAATTCATCTGGAAGCAACCTCACTGATTTTCTTCTCCATAGAGACTGTTTCATAGAAATGAAGAAATAAAGAATATCTTTCCCAGTCCTAGTGGTGTCATGGATAAATTCACTCAAGATTTCCTGGAAATCCCACATTAACCCCTTTTTGAGAGCATCAGATATAATGTGTCTATGTGTGTGTGTGTGTGTGTGTGTGTGTGGCCATTAAAGTATTATCTTCTTTATCGCTGCAATTTCTAAGTGCAGAGTAAAGATAAACAAGTTCATACACAACATTTTGATATGTAGCTGAGTTCACACACTAATCTGCGCATGCATCTAATTTAATCAGATGGTTTTAATTTGATTGAAAATTGTATGTTTTTCATAAGAAATGGCTCAAAATGAGGAATAAAATATGTGGATTTCCTGGGTTGTCTGTATGCAATGTGAAACAAGTGGATGCAAACCTGTGTCGGACAGAGGGCAGGATGTTGTCAGGACAGAATGGTTGTGAAAATGGGGAGAGACAATAAAAACAACTGATTGTACCTTACCAAGACCTGGCTACATAATGCTGACATAAGCTAATCACAGACATGGCATGTGTGATTTGCTGTCAATAATAATTATTGGTAATTGACCGACAATTTTGAATTCAGGTAAAAAAGTTGCTAGGTACCAAATGACAAGTCCGGCGTTCTCTTATTTTAAATGAAGTGAGTTATTATAGTTCGTGTTTTGTGACTAATTGTCGGTGAGAGTTAGCCATTTTATAGAATCTGTGCAGGATCATCCATGTTCTTCCATCAGATTGGTTGCATTAGGAGTTCTACACGAAAGGACACAAAACATTTATCACTCTTGAAGCTAATGAGGAAATGGGAGTGGTGCTCTGAGTAACCGGAGTGTGTATGCTTTCCACATATCTATTTCTCTCCCTCTACTTCAACAGACTTGAACCATTCCCGCAGTTCGAGCTGAGTTGTGTCAACTGGCAGAGAAGGTCCTCCAGCATTCAATTACTTTTTGTAATGTTTGTGCCCACTCCACATGAAGAATTTTAAGTGTTCAATAAACTTATATCTTGCAGTAATTTTTGAGATTAACCTTTACTTTTAGCATTCTAGTATCATGATAACAAATTATGTGCTGGCTCAATTCACATACTGAACACAGTGTAGGAACATTGATATTGCAATCATATAGCTCAAAATATCAAAATATTCCATATCTTGATTTTATATGTAGTTTGTATTTACTGACAGATAAAAAGCATTTAATCTCTCATTACATTGACCTCTGTCAAGAGGTGGGATACATAAGGCAGCAAGTGATCAGTCAGTTCAGAATAAGATGTGCTGGAAGCTGAAACATGGGTGTGGTCATGACTAAATAACAGAGCATCTCTGAAACAGTAGGCCATGTGGGGTGTTCCTTGTCACACACATCAGTCATATGATGTGCATCGTGGGGTATACTACTCTGCACTCAGTCATGGAGTCTCATGCCGGCTCAATTCCAGCCCATACCACCTGGTACAGTAAATACTCCAGTTTTCTCTCTCACTTTACTTACTGTGTGTGCATGAGAAAACATGGGAATCTTATCTCCTTAGTAGAGCATTATCAGACTAAAGTGATAGTTCACCCAAAAAAGAAAAATGGATGTTTATTTACTTACCTCCAGGGCATCCAAGATGTAGGTGACTTTGTTTCCTCAGCAGAACACAAACGAAGATTTTTAACTTTAACCGTGGCAG
>JBBKCR010000134.1:58759-69914 GCA_037577295.1 Ladigesia roloffi | reverse complement strand
GTGGGGGAAAGAGAAAGAGAGAGAGGGAGAGAGAGAAAGAGAGAGAGAGAGAGAGAGAGAGAGAGAGAGAGAGCAGACCAGCATTCCTCAAGGATTAGCTTGGTACTTAATTCGACTGTCTTACAACCTAGCAACTAGTGGCAGGGCACCTGTTTTTCATCACAGGATCAGCCCTTCTCCAATGTAGAATCTGCTTCACCTAAAATAAACTCGAACTGAGAACTTGCAGGAAGAATTTACAGTCAGCTAGTGTGCATGTGCTTCCTCAGTGGAACTTCCCTAGCTGTAAATATCAGACAGTTTTGCACGTGATGCATAAGTAGAAGACATAATCTGTTTCTTTCTCACAGGAGCATTTAAATGCTGTAAAATTAATCTCTTCTTTCGTTTCCACGTTTTATGCAAGGACATCAGCCGTGTCGATATCAGGTCAATAATGAGTAATTAACTGAAGGGATCTCCGACTGTATGTGTGTATATGAAAGAGTGCACTTGCTACAAATGCATCCCATGGAATGCAATGTTTGAGGTCCTATAGGTAGGAAAGGACTGAGATTGTCCAGCACTAAAGGGTCTGACAGAGCAGTGGCTGGAGTGTTGTCAAGGTGACAGATGCAGGAGCCTTTAGTGGCCCCCTGAGGATGAGGAGCCATGCATCTGGTAGCACAAAGCTAACGAGAACATCTCGGCTGCTGGTTTGTCAAAACCAAGTGGACATGTTGACAGTAGCGAAATGGGACAGTGGAAATTTTCAACATGTGCCCCTGCCCTAACAGACCAGAGGCCCTGAGCTTTCAGCCATTGTTCCTGTCTACAGCATCTAAGAATTCTTTGCCTTGGCAAAGTGCACTACATGCCTGAAATGACTGAATAGTTAAATTATGCACTTCCAAAACAGCATGGGTGAAAAATGACAGAACTCAAGGACAAAACAAACATTTTTGTATGCAAACTTCTGTTATGTCACATCCCAGATCTTAAAGGAAATTCTACCCGATTTATACATGTAAAAAGAAAATCAGCATTAATCATTTCTAACAATGTTATCTATAATTGTCAACAAATTTACAAACTAAGAGTTATTTATAATAGTGTGAGAGGATACAAAACAAATATAGCCATTTTTATCCAAAGAACCCTGAACATACAAGATTTCTGAGCTTTTAAATATGAGAACGTTATTTTTTCTTTAGGTGCTATTTCACCTGTATGTATCTCTCTGCCCTGAAAACATTTCTGCAGGAAACCTTTTAAATAAGTTGGCTGCTGTCACCACTACTGACTCCATACATTTCTCTGGAACAGTGAATTTCACATCAAAGTTTTCTTTATCATCATGTCAACAGTTTAATTCTGCACAAATGTTGAGAAATGGGTGATTCACTTTAAGCTTATTTCAGATTTTAATGCCTTCACTGACCTGTGCCCCTACACACAGTAGACTGACACACCTTTCTTTATCAAACTGAATTAATCTCATTAGCCCAATGAAGTCTAAGGGCCTGATTTTTACTGTCAGTCGCACATTGACTGAAGTCAGAAGCGCAGTTGTCTTTGGGGGAGGGGCCAGCGCAAAGCGCTATAATGCCGTCGGAAAAATGAACAATGCGCTCACACAAAATAGCAATAATGGGTAGCGCCAGTGACGAAAGCACAGTGCGCCGTCTGCATTATCGGGCCCAAAGTCTGAAATAATTGAAAATGTGAAGTGGGGGTTTGTGTGCATAGCCTGTGAGCTTCTCTATGAAATATTTAAAACTGCCCTAATATTGCATGTGGGAAGGCTGTGGTGTGCTACATGGCAGTGGCCCCTTTGGGTGGAAAAATGTAGTTCCAGCCAACTCTCACAACAAATCTTTAGTCTCAGAACATCTGGTACAGGTCTATGAACACCAGACCCTGCTACAGTTAAGATATCAACAAGAATGACAGAGTGCTGGAAAAGCTACGAAACCTCAGACTTTAACGCTGCATGTGGATGCAGGCCAGGGGAGGAGACGTTGCGTGAAGAAGCAGAAGCGTAGCAAACGTGCAGGGGTCCATGTTAGACTAAAAACTAATGCCAGGCAGCTAGTCTATCCATCCCTCTTGCCAATCTTTGCTCACTGGACAATAAACTGGACTGTATCAAGCAAACTACCCAGCATGGGTTTAGAGACTGCTATGTTTTTGTTTTTATAGAGACATTACGTGTGTGTGTGTGTGATTCAATAGTCCACATGGTTTCTGTTTGTGGGGCAGAATAACATGCCCCTGCCCCTAAGTGACCAGTTTCTCTTCCTGACAGTGGCTGATGTGAGGAGAACTTGGAGTCAAACCATGGGTGTTTAGAGGATGTGCAGTCCAGCAGGCAGGTGTCTTCAGTATCTCTCTGAGCTCCACCATCATTCCTGTGGCAAAGAAGTCACTAGTTTCCTGCCTCAGTTAATACCATTCTAACACATATACACAAATCATCATCAAGTGCTTCAAGAATCTTGTCATGGCGTACAAAAAATCTCATCTGCATCCTCACTGGAACACTTGCAGTTTATGTATCTTTCGATGGATCATGCCATCAACATCACCCTTCACTGGCCATCAGGACAAAAAGGACACTTCAATTTAGGATGATCATTGACCAGATCAGCATTCCACTGCTCTGCATACTCAGCAGCTGATAAAGCTGAGACTGCTGGGAGAGCAACTGGATCCTGGTCTTCCTCAGAGGAGATCGTCTAGTTCCTAAGTGTTTATTCATTTATTTTCAATCTTTTAATACCAGACAAGGCATTAAGCACAATGGTCATGCCTGAGAAAAGCAAACTAAAAACAAATATATATATATATATATATATATATATAGGAGAAAAGGAGCCCCCACAACCACACACACACACACATGCACAAACACACCCCTGAATTTCTTCCTCCATCTAACACACTCCATATACACACAGCATTTACAAAAAACTAACTGACACTGTAAATCAGGGGTCACCAAACTTTCTGAAACTGCAAGTTACATCATGGCTACTGAGCCATATGAAGGGCTGCCAGTTTCGTATAATAGTACAGTTGTGCTCTTAGACCGGTCTGTGGGCTACTCATGTGGTCCCCGTGCTGTTAATACACCTTTATTAATTATATACTACACATTTCCTATACTATTCCTATACTATTGCTTCTATTATTTGCACAATTATTTGCTCATTGCTACCTCAACCACTGTTTTGTTGCATGCTTAATGACTCCTACTTAATGTATCATACTGTATTATTTCACACTGTTGTCTTATGTTGTATTGGTGCTCTTGTGTTCTTCTGTGTATTCCTGTCCTGGTTGCACTTATGTAGTCTGTGGTGTTTTTTTTATTTTTGACTTGCATTTGAGCTGGTCCTGCTGTGTATGACGATAAACCTACTCGACTACTTGACTCCTATTTGACTTGATGTTCTGTTAAAGCCCAGAGAAATAAATAAACACAAACACAATCCAAACGTAGAAATTCAACACAATCAAGACTTAGAAATTCAACAGATTTTAATTACAACCAGAATACAAAAATAATGTGACATGACAAAATTGGAGTTCAGCATTTCGTTTCTTTTTTTGTTGTTGTTCTAAATAACATTGCGCACAAATGATGCATGGATGTAACAGAGGTTTAGCGTTTTACATCTGTGAAACAAATTCTTAAAGATCATAGAGATGAAAGATTTGAATCTTTAAATACGGCACACAATACTCGGAGAAATAAAAAAAGAACATACACCCAGAACATGAAACGCAAACATGGGCTACTTGTTGCTGAAACTAAGTTGACACTAATTCATGGGGCTATTTTCGTTTTTTAATGTATACTGTACACAGTTAATAAGAGAGAATGCAAGGAAGGAGAGGGGAGTTACTACAAGTAGAACGCTGTCTTAAGGCTTTGGGCTTGTTTTATTTTAAATTACAGGCAGACAGGAATCAAAGATGTCGTGACCCATTTCTGCGTTTAAAAGAAGCATGGTGACTTCGCACAGCCCGGGTAACTGCGTGCCAGAATCATTGCCTTCGAACCCGATGGTGTTGCACCCACTGTGGCACAGTCCCCTCGGAAGATTAACACTTGGGTGGGTCTGTCTTTATCTTGACCCTTAAGTGTGTAAAACCCATTGTACCAGGGAGACACTGCACTAATATAATAAGTCCTGATCTTCAGTTCTGTGGTAAAGGGGTCAGATAATGTTCTTTGTCGGTGTGCTGAATTATTATTTTAAATGAAGTAACCCAAAGCTGCAGTGTGCGTTTTATCTATCATCACATTAGGGCTGTCACGATTAGTTGATTAAACCCAATTGCTCGATTATTTGATTCAAAATAAGCTATTCAAGATAACCTGACCAGTAAGTTGATCAACATTATAGGGCAGTTTGGATTATGATAACGTGCATTCTATAATTTCTTACATTTGGAGTGACATCCTGATGATTTATGATGCATTTGTGAAACATAAAGGGGAAAAGAAAACCACAAATCCCAAATAGAGCCAAACCAATGGGGCCGAGGGATTCAGTGCCGAGGAATGCTACATAACAGGACAAAAAAACATGTAAAAAAAAGTAGTTAGAATTTCCCTTTAAGAATAATCAGGGTCTGGGACACATGACCATAGCGTTTATATACAGTACTGTGCAAAAGTCAAAGGCACCGCAACATATTTTTTTCAAACTATTTATCTTAGCAATTTTTGTCTTTGTGCTTGTTAATACACTAATAGCCATTAGAATAAATACAAATGAACAGTAATAAAATGTAACTGTATGTGTGGTTCTCATATTAAAAGGAGCTGGTAAGCTAGTTTTAAGACTAGTTTCAGATGCACTCATATATGTTCTTCTTCTTCTTCTTCTTCTTCTTCTTCGTCTTCTTCGTCTTCTTCTTCTTCTTCTTCTTTGTCTTCTTCTTCTTCTTCTTCTTCTTCTTCTTCTTCTTCTTCTTCTTCTTCTTCTCCTTCTCCTTCTCCTTCTACCATTACCCAGACTTTTTCAATTCAATCAGCAGTACACCTGATTTAACCTAGTTAAAACAGGCTTCGAACATCAAATAGTACTGGGATTTCTAAACAAACATAATGATTCAATGAAAAACCATCTTGACACAACTAAAACAATAAATTAATGTGTTAACGTTTGTATTTATTCTAATGTATCAATGATTAACACTAATATGTTCATATTTTACCCCTTTTAAACTCTTCATTGTGTATTTTTTCCAATAAAGTATTCAGAATCTTCAAGTGTACACATTGTTCATTATTCCTCATCGTTTCCGGCCTTTTAAAATACTTGATCTTAATAATCATTAGCTAATCTACACTACTCCTGATATATTTCTATAATGAAAGCCCACCAATACACTGTACAGTTGTACACAGCAGTGTGAGGGAGAGATCCGAAGTGTTTTTGTGTAAGTACATACAGCTTCTGTGTAAATGTCCATTTCAAGGTAGGTGCATATATTTTTCTGTAAATACAGAACAAGACACACGAACATTTCACAGGCGCATCTGTCTGAGCAGCTAGGAGTGGATAGACTCTACTAATCCTTCAACAAGTCTGAGGAACAACATCTGTATCAAGGCATCTGAGGTCATTCTTATCTGCTCTGCTGAAGCACTCCCACGTTTGGTGTCAGATGTATTCATACATATGTTATTTACACCACTGATAAATAACTTGTTTTTCACTGAATTTTCGTCATAAAATACATATACAGCACATATATGTAATATATGGACACCTCACGTCAAGATACACACCAACAACACCTTTTTTCAAAGACTTCCATTAAATACCAGTGATATACCAGAAGTGAATTTGTGATGAGTCCATGGACAGTTCATGTATCATTTGGGCTATTTACAATAAAACTAAGAAACAAGAACTCAAAAATCAAAATGATGCTACAAAGGTTAAGGTGTACAATGAAGTGCAATATGACGGACCACAAAAAACATTGCCCTTAGCAACACCAAACGAAAGAAACCTGTTAATGAAACAGAGTCCTGCAGAAGAGGTCTCTGAGCTCCATAACCATGATGCAATTTTAGCACTAATTTAGGGAACATTTCTGCACATTTTTCCCTTAAAATCATTGTTGGGATGCTATCTGAAAGTCTCCACTAATTTTAGCTTGTATTTCAAACTATTGTCATTCAAATTGAGGTTAATTGAAAGTTGAGTGTTGCCTCAACCTTGCTTTCATTTACAAAACAGTGTCATGCGTGTTAAAATGAAAAAAATAATTTGTAGGCACTTACACTGACCTCTGTGTACACCGAGTCTGTTCTCATATTTCAAATATTAATACATGGGAGGACTGTCACTGATGGGAAGAATATGTCAACATCATGTGTGTACTACACAAACATATCAAACAACTGAACATTTCAACACAACTGCAAATATTACTGTCATTACATGACAAATAACATGACAAATCTGTTTTTGGCAACTGTCATGGCAAATTATGAAAGCCTATATATAGTGTTCTTTGCTTATTCAATTTAAAAATTGTAAAAGCTCACACATTTTTTACCACTAAAAGACTGTTGTGGGTTGGAGCTAGAAATGCTTTTAAGAAGCTGTTACATGGCATGAAATTAGGTGGAGCTTAATACTTAGGCAACTTCAAACAATTTTTTTTTCTATTTATTGATTTCAGCTTTCATTGTTCAAAAACACTGTGCTCCTCATTTCCTCTTTTTAGCAGCAGCTGTAAAACACATTTTAAATGTATTTATCAGTATGATAATGTAAGCTAGAGATTTTGGTGGAGGAGAATAAAGAGGCAACAGATTCTAGGTTACTTTCTCCACTGAAGTCACTAGCTCACAGTGTGACAGAGTCTTCTTATTCCTGCATCTTCGTGTATCAGTATATATGGATGGATATTACATGTTGGATGGTGTGTGTAGCCTACAACTGGTATGACCCCCTCCAGTCAGAATCAGTCCCTCTCCCCCATCAGCAGAGCCAAGCACGAATCGCCTGGTGATAAAAATTAGTCTGAGCAGAGCAGGCCATCCTTGCATGACAGTATGCCCACTTGGCACACAAATGAACGAGTGTCTTAAGAGTGTGTGCACATTTTTTCAAGCTCACGCTTACATGCTCACCCACAAAGAGTCAGTACCTGGAGGGCTACCTCGGCAGGACTCGTTTTTCAACTTGCCACACTTTGAAAGCAGCGTACAGTCACACACATGCTAATGCTCTCCATAAGGTGAGCAGCCTAATCTCATTGCTGAACATGCTGCATGAGCCGTCAGCCCTTTAACCTTCCACAGATGCCAGCTTTTCAAGGCAGAGGACTCCACTGAACCCTCCGAGCCACATGTAACAAACCTTAATGCCCCGAGCTGAAGCCCGCTTACGCATAATTAATGAAACGGTTGCTCTGCTGCCTCTTATCAAGAGCTGGTCTTACTGCTAGTCTACCCTCAGTCTATCTAATCTGTTTTTCGAGAAATCATCAAAACATACTTGGTGCCGCTGTTTTATTTAGTTTTTTTTTTTTCAATGCTCCTAACTCTCTCATTCCAGCCTTTCATTCATATTTTACAGGTGCTTCGACAGATCGAAAGGGCATCTGGTCCTACGTAAGCATCCTGGCTCTGCCTTTCATATGCTTCTTTCTGGGGTTAATCAGGAAAATGGTGGCTCAGAGTATCAGGCCTTTGCGCAGCTAATGCACTACACTCCCTGCCTTCTGAATTAAACATCATCCAGGACACACTCATCTGCCGGCACTTGACAGCAAAGAAGGGGGAATATTATTCCGCCTCTGCCTAGATTCCCTGAAGAAGCTCAGAGAAACTCTTTTTTTTAATCCATAACAAGACATCCTATTAATCAACAAGGACTAAAATATTGATTGTGTTTGGAAGCGAGGAACTTAAAAGAACTGACTGAGGGAGAAGCCCATGTGGAAGGCAGAAGCTGTATAGCCGGAGCAGATCAGCATCCCACACATCAAAGTAACGGAGATATGGATTGAGCCTGTAGCTCAAATTATTGTTATCCCAGCCAACAGAACACTCTACTGTTTTCTGTTGTTTCCTTGGATGAAGACCTAACCAGAATGGTAATGACACCAAAGAACTCATGAGGGGATTGTGGATGAGTCAGTGATTTTCAATAGAACCAATTACTAAGTTATTTGTCTCTATAATACTCTTCCAAATACTGCATCCAAGAAGCATACCAAAGCCTTCCAAATATCACCGAAATTCTGGAAGTACTAACATAGGAAGAGTGTAATCTGAAATGGCAGAAAGGAATAGGACATCTGAATCACTAAACCACCAACCTTTTCCAAGGAAGAACATGAATACTTCTATAGAGTCATTTTGTGATTCTAACCAGTTGACTCAATGACTGATTCAAATGAAACTAACCACATAACAGCAACAATGTGTTTATCCTCTTGTTCTCCACCTGAGGTGTGCTTATACACTTAAAGTAGGGCCAACTGACAGTTCAAGTCCCATATTTTTACACTAGATTAAAAATGATGTAAAACAAAAAAAAACAAAACAAAACAAAAGGTGTTGCTAAAATATTAAGTAGGGAGCAAAGCTTCATCTTTTCCTTTTCCTTCCCCTTTCACTTATACATAAATGGCAGTCCGAGAGATGATGGAACCATCCCGCTGTGATTCCATGTCATCATCAAGGTACACCCCATAGTCATCCTCATGTCGAGGGATGTGGTAACTGGGAGGTAATCCTCCGAAGCCGTCATATTGCTCCTCCTCCTCCATGCTGTCATTCAGGGCATCAAACTTCCGCTGACCGGCTTCGTCCAGTTCGCAAGCCAGTGGGATGTGGTGGGCAGTGTTCATACCCACCCCTGCACATGGGAACTCGTTCCCCTTCTCGTTGAGGGGTCCTGGCTCACTCTCGCAGTATGTGTAGATGGGACCGTTGTTCTTGGCTCCCGTGCCATTCTTACTGGGTTTTTTAACTCCAAAGAACCGGGCCTTGCTGCCAAAGGTGCTTTGCTCGTTGTCGCCTGAGAAATGGGGCTGCTGCTGCCTGCTGCGTATCACTAGGACGGTAATCAATGCACTGGCCAAAAGGAGAGCTAGGAGACTACCAAGGATGGCTCCCACCAACACACCGACACTGGAGGGGTCCCCCGTCAACTCTGCAGGGAAGGGTTGGAAGAGGGAGCACATGTAAGGAATAGAAAATATCAAAGGTGGATGCTAGACGGTCTTGATCTCCATGGGAGCTGGTGGTTGGTATGACATCAGTGTTGCATTTAACAGCTAATCTTCCCTTTTGGTGGAGGGGTCCCTTTGGTTCTGTTTAGTTTGTTTGTTTGTTTGTTTGTTTCCATTCAGCTTCCCCCCAATTCCCAGCTACATGGTGTGAGCCAAGTTTGCCAAGTCCAGTCTTGTTACGGCCACATACTCCCGTTTATTCTATTTATCCTGTGCTTGAGAGCCGACCAGGTGAACAAACACAAAAACACTATATATATAGATAGATATATATATAGATATAAATATAAACAAAATTATTCATACCACTGGCAAATTATGACTTAGTTACTTTTATTCAACAAGCAAGATTCTTCTTGATTGGAACTGACGCAGGCGTCTTCCAGGAGATAATAAGACGATGTACAAGAGGTACCATTGTGGAAAAACATATTTCTCAGCTTTTATTAACATTTGAACCGAAAGTGGAAAGTCCAATATAAGACACACCGTTTGCAAACTAAATAAATAAAGGACAAACTTGCTTATAACTAAGCCAAAATGACTAAGACAAAATTTAACTTGCCAGGGTATGAACAATTTCATTAGGCCCTCATATATATATATATATATATATAATATAAGAGGGCCTAAGATATAAAACAAGAGGGAGAAACAGAGTAAAGCGTAAGAGAAAGGACAGTTAAAGAATGGCCATGCAGAGAAGGCAAGAGTTTCCCACCCCCAACTACACAGTCAAAGACATTAACAGGAAATCTTGTGCATTACCACTGAACATCGGGAATAAATCCAAAACACTAAGTGCAGAGAAGCACAAAGGCCTGCCCTAGAAAGGATTAGCCTCATTCCATGCAACAGTTCATGGAATAAGAATGGAATGCCCTGCCAGCGCAGGGTACACAGGAAGTGGTGGCTACATTAGGGAGTAGTAGCAGTTATGTGTTATATGTAGTGCTATATGAAGGTTTTAAACGTTAGCAAGCACTGCTTTTTGCTAAGGGGAAATCCACAGAGAATAGATCGTAACCTTCCCTAGTGTACATTTTTCTTTTTAAACGGTCAGTAAAATCCCTGCTTATCATTTAGTCCATTTCATACTGTTTTTATACTATTTATACTATCTTTCACATCTGTAAACATTACCAATTCAAACCTCATTGTGTAATTATATTTGACACGTAAGTTGTGTGTTTAAAAAAAACAAAAGAAAGAAGAAGCGGGTGTCGGCAGGCACTGCTCAGACTTCTCTAAATTTTAAATGAGACTCAGCACCCAGCGCTGCTCTCTCTTTTCCCAACACTTTTATCTAAGTAGCAGAAGAACTTCTAAAGAGGGCAAATTCTGTGCAGCATGAGGAGAGACCAGCGCACCATTTCATTCCTGTGCTCTTATCCTACACTTTGGTCCGAGCATCACCAAGCCTGCCTCCCCCGGTTACCATGACAATTTGACTCATCATGAATTCAAGCTATGAGGCAAGAGTCAAGAGGCCTTTCCTGAAAACATTGCCACCTCTTTTCAGCCTCCTTATCCTTCTCTCTCTTACACACACACACACACACACACACACACAAACAGAGATATTGAGAAACATAATATCATTCTCATTACTCATGAGAAATGCATTACCACTGCTCCTGGGAATATTAATGCACACAGACTTGGTGAGTGTAAATTTATGTGCAGGTACAGAAACTCATGTTTAAAACACGCAGACACTAGCCCACTTATAAACTTGGTGTCAGCACTGTATTACTCAAATTATTCTCTCTGGAGTCTGGAGGGAATGTGTGTTTGTGTGTATGTTTGTGTGTGTGAGAGAGAGAGAGAAAGAGTGAGAGAATTAAGAGGGAGAGAGAGAGAGAGAGAGAGAGAAAGAGAGAAAGAAAGGGAGACA
>JBBKCR010000134.1:46676-58659 GCA_037577295.1 Ladigesia roloffi | reverse complement strand
CTAGAAGTTCCTCAGAGCTCATTATTGCTGTTTAGTTTAAGAGAGAAGGAGAGATTTGTTTTCTTTGAATTATTCAGAATCTGTGAACGCTGCATCATTTCTCTTATTCTGATGTTTGGTCATTTCCTTTAAAATGAAGCTTTAAAGAACAATATTGTTATTTGGAAACGAGGAGAAATATTGTCAGCAGTTCTTATAAACGAAGGTAAAGCTGCTCAGTTCAGTACTGCAGATATAAAATAGAAAACCTGAGGAACTGAACGCGGTTTCTAGATGCTCAGCTGATACTAAAGAAAATTCTATGGTAAAAATGCCCGTGACAACAGGAATCCAAGGCTTGAGGTGTTTTGTGTGGTGAAGAGGTCCAGAGTGGTCTGGGACACGCTTAAAAGTTTAAAACAACCAAAGCAATATCTCTTCTTTTTTATTGTTGGTATAAGGAGAAACAGTTATTTAGATGATGACAGAATGAGCTTGGTTTATACAGCAAAGTCAGCATAAAGAGCAGTTGATAATAGGAGACAAGAATATTCAGAACTGTATTATTTTCCAAAGACACATAATGAGATACAACAAGGATTACAGGTGGAGGAGCCAACACGTGACAGACTCTACACCGCAAACCGAGGCGCAGCAGAAAGGCCTGCGATTGGTTGGCTCGGAAATACACGTTATCGTTTGGTACTCGGATTTCTAACGTTACTTTTTTAATACTTTCGCTTTTAAATGGCATTTAAATCTGACAGAAGCAGAGAAACTATTCCTTCCCTTTTTGTAAATGAAAAAAAACAAAACAAAACCAAAAAACAAATGCCTTCTCGATATGTACAGTCATGACCAAACAGCGATGAAGGATCTGTATAATAATTGCATAACTAAAAGCAACAATCTGTAATGGTTAGTATTAAAAGTAAAAAAACCCACACTACTGTATAGTACCTGGTAACAAAATTTGCACCATTAGCTCACGTGCCACTTCTGTTCACCCCTCCCTCCAAGAATAAACAAACAAACAAACAAACAAACAAAAATCACACTGGCTTTGAGGAGAGGGGGGGATCAGAAAAAAATGACAACACACAACGATGAAAAAAAAGGAAAATTGGACAATTTCTGTTGTTTTCTCATTTTAGCTCCCCAACCACCACCACGCTCCTCCAGCCTTCACACACGAACACACATTAGTAACAAGGATGATAGAAAAATACATAAATATCATACATGAAGGAAAAAGTAAATGATAAAGATAAAGTTTGATTTAAGTGCTGAGTCTCGGACGCTTCGCCTCCCTCTCAGTTAGTGCAGTCTAGAACACTTTCACTGCAGCTGTCTGTCACCGGCGCCCCATAGCAGCATCAGAACGGATCTCAGAGACATAACTTCCGCACACGTGTTTCCTATGTGTTCACGGTCACTATGACGGGGCAGTTCTACCTACAGCACCGTGAAAAAGAATTTGCCCCCCTCAGGATTTCTCGTACAAGGTTCTCGCACTTAACAGGTGCTTCAAACCAAACTCAGGATTCAAGACAACCTGAAAACTGCCCTTTATTTAGATCAATAATTCAGATGAATGATTCTAGAATATCAGGTTCATTACCACCGTTCCTGCCGAATCTGAGTATCAGGGAAACTTCCTCTGATGTGAAGCGGCCTAAAAGAGGAAGCACACTTTATCACAACCAAAAGACATCCTATAGGAGATGAGAAGGAACGTAAGTGAAATAAATCAGTCTGGAAAAGGTAACAAAGCGATCTCTGAGAATCTAAGTGTCCAGCAAACCACAATGAAAGCCTAATGACCAAAACCGAAACCAAAATCCTCCCAGAAGTGGCCAAAACCCCTAAAGAGCAACAAACTCAGGAGGTCACGTAGGAACCAGAGAGACATCAACAAATCGGCGAACTGGAAGGAACGAAAAGCTGATCTCTCACTGGCCAAGAATCGCCCTGAGCATCCCAACCCCTTTTCAGATAACGTTCCCTGAACAAAAGCAAAACGTTTTGGAAGACGCGCGTCTCCGTACGGTGTGAAGCTAATGTGAATCCTGTAAGGACGAGTTACTGCTCTGGGCAGCGCACTGTAATTAATGAACCAGGAAATCTGAGCTTTGCTCAAAGATCAGTCAACGATTTAAAGCTGGAGGTCAAAGGGTCATGCAGCAACGCAATGACGCAAATCACGAACGCAAGTCCACCTTTTCTTTTCAGCCAGTAAGGCTTTGAGGGGGTTCAGTCAAAATCTTAACTTGAGATGCACGAGACCTTATAAGGATGGTTTACACCTTAAAACTACGAAATCATATTCGTGCAAAAAATTCTGAACAAAACTTTCTTAATATCAAAGTAATTTCTTAAAAAATAAATTAAGTCAAAATTAATTTTCTCCTGTGAGACTTTCAGTTTCTCCGCAAGTTGTTCAGTTTATTCAGCTGCTGGTTTTCAACTCCGAGCCCCAGAAAGGCGAGCCTGCGCTGACGGACAGCAGCGACAGCCACCATTTACAATCACATACTAGACTGAACATATTTGATCAATACTTAAAGTTAATTCATTTTGAAATTGATCTTGTGCACAGACCTCAAATCTTGTATGTGATCGTAACTGGCGGCTATTGCTGCTGAGTTCCAGGACACGGAGCGGTCACTCAAAACACCTGCTGGCGAATGAGGCGAAGCCCCGCCCACACGAGAGAATTGTGCCAGAACTGAAATAGAATATTCACACAGCGAAAACGTAAATAGGGGGCAGAGCCACTGAACAGCCAGCAGCCAGACTGAACAACTAGCAGCGGAACTGAAAGTCTCACAGGAGAGAATGAATTTTGTTTGATATTTTGTTCCAAAATATTGGCACAAATCTGATCCCATGGAATTCCTTCAAGGTGGGTGAATATAAGCAATTCTGCCGAAAAGAGGGCGAGACTGACCTCCAGTTAATGAAGAGTAACATTTTCTCAAGGGGGACACTTTTTTAAATTCAACGACAATTCAGAAACCAAATCAGGTTTCCTCAAGTTCTGCTTGTTTTATGCATATTACATGAGGACCTGACACCAATTATCATAAAAAAGATATAAAAGCAAATGCAAAGAGGGGCGAATACTTTTCCAGCGCACAGAAAAACCAGCTAGTGCACGTTTCTAACTAAAGATTCAGACATGATCGCATCCCAGAGTTTTTCTGGATACTGGTAAATTTGCATCTTTGAATTAGTGCTATAAGAAAACTGCACCAGCGTGACTCCCGCACTGGTTTTGAATTTGGCAACGTTGAATCTCCAGATCTATTCTAGCGACCTGCTATGAGCCTAAACGTCCAGGCGAACCAAGGATTTCTGTTTATTGGCTTTTTAAAACAGGAAATAAAATTATAAATAGAAGCTTATATGACACAAGGTGGCGCTATGCATGCCTGAGACCTTTGCTGAGACACTGCTGTGCAGATCACATGAGAGACAGTTCATGTGTGGCTTCTTATCTAAGCGCAGTGACCCGAACCGTCGAATCTTAGGAGCCTCGAACTGAAGTGAGATTACGCCGTCGACACCACCGGTTGGGCATTTTTTTAGTGAAAGCATTAACTGGATGCAAAGAAACAGCAAACACAACAACCGACACCTACAAATCAGGCCACATTTTTCAAACAGGGCATCAGAGGTCCATCTTTACCCAACAGGCCCGACCTGATATAACTCGGTCACCCCGAGTTCGGGTCACCACATGGGAACGAGATCTATGGACTGGAACTAAAAAACAGACAGAGACCTATAAATGCTTTAGTAATCGGGAAGTTACAGCATACAAGGTTTAAATACGCCATGAACTGTGAGGCTGTTAAGAGGCAGACTTAGAGGTTTATTTGTTGTTGTTTACAACTATATTATATAAGCTGAACTACTATTAAAATATAGTAGTCCAGTAAGTCACTCCTGAAAACAGAACCGCCAGCTTTGGTAGTTAGAAATCTTAGAATAGTTTTCTTTTTTTTTTCTTCCTACATCCAGTAAACATTTTCACGAATTAACAGATGTTTTTGCCATTTCTTTCCATCTTTACTGGTTGGTGGTGTCTCCAAAGTGGCTCTGTGAACTGGGTTTGAATTTTTCTTCAGCTGGTTCGACATGGAATGACTGTCGTGTACCGCTCCCTTCACATCCGAGTCTCTCCTGTTTACGTCTCCGTGCCCCCTCCTGTGTATACCGGGGTTCAGCCTGCGCTCCTCCTCCTCCCGTCCCAAGGCAGTGTAGTTTCTTATATTTTTATACACAGTCCTCAACTCTTTCTCCCCCCGTGTCTTGGTGCCGGTCTATGAGTTCATGTGCTCCACCTGGATGGCCGAGGTGGAGACGGTGAGGCAGAGGTCTTTGTGGGCCGACAGGTCTGCCACGCTGACGGGCTTGTACTGGATCTCTCCGGCGGAGACAGTCTTGTACTGGTGCAGGTCGAAGGGGCAGGGGATGCCCTCTGAAATGGCGTAGCTGCCCGGTGGGTTGGGATTGGGCTGGTTCTGGGCCTGGGCTCCCGGTCCCACACCGGCGGCGGCAGCAGCAGCAGCAGCAGCAGCAGCAGCCGCTGCCGCCGCACCCCTGCCTCTCCCGCGGCCCCGCCCACCTCCGCCGGGGGGATGGCCCGGATTCTGACCCTGCTGGGCCTGCTGCGCCGCCACAGCCGCCGCTACCGTCAGCGGGTCCGGGTTGTGTTTCCGCATGTGTTTCATTAAATATGTCTCCTAGAAAGGACAACAGACCAAACACACACATGGAGAGGTGTTCAATTTCAGTCAGGTTCTGTTCATATAGAGCTTTTTAAATACAAAACAGCTTTTCAGTCAATGACCGAGACATCCTGAGTTAGAAGGAGACGAGGAACCTCAGGTGGCACCAAGAAATGTCTGAACTGAAAGACTGTGTGGAAAACCAATTCATTTTCATTTATAGAAGTTATTAGAAAAGGCACTTTACATTGTTACAGCGTTACATTTTCAATTTTACATTTTCAAAATTAATCAATATCAACTACTGTCAAATTTCTTCCCAAATTACTACATGATTTAGAAGTTTCTGGAGATTCACCAAAAATAAAATCATGTTTTACTTCCCTGACTATTCCTCTGAAAGCAATGTGCACTTGTAAGGAACCATTTAGCACATTTCTGGTCAAAAAAGCCCACCGACACTCTTCCCCATGACAACATTTCCTCACACTAATTATACAGAAGCAAGACATCAACAAAAACCCTCCACAGAATAATATATTTGTACATGTAGCCTATATATGTTTTAGTAAAGCTCTTTCCCTTGTCAGTTTTGTTGTTAAATATTTGTTTATTCTTATGGCACTAATAAAGTATTATCGTAAAAAAAAAATTTAAGTATTAAGGCGGATGAGGCAGTAACAAGCGGTCTAAGTCAGGTTCTGGACCAGAGAGAGCGAGGGATTGAAGGAAAATGAAAAAGACTTACAGAGGTGTAGGCCCGGTTGCAGAGGCCGCAGGAGTAGAGTTTGGCGTGTTTGACGGTGTGTGTGGACAGATGAACCTCCAAGCTGGCTGCGTCCGTGTACCCGCGGTTGCAATTATGGCACTTATAGGGCTTGTCCTTGTTGTGCTGCCTGCGATGAGACTGTAAAGAAGAAATCAGAAAATATCAGAAGCTTGATTTCTGCTCCTTGTTATGCACGGCTGTGGAGATACAGGTTTCAGAAACAGAATCCAGGTCAGAACTTGTAAAACAGTGTAATCATTAGCTACGCTTGAACACTAAATATTTCATTAATACCACAAGGGCGTCATGTTCTGTTCCTAACAGGCCACAGTTCTGTGCAGCACTAGTGTTTACTACTTTTATGTCATTTTGGTCTGGACTGGAGTGTGAGATATAATCATTGAAACTGTAGCGTCTGTATTTTATTTGTCCTCTTTAAAGGAACCGAGCTCAGTCCTCTACAAGTGCTCCAAAAAGTGGACCTGCAGAAAGTGAACACATTTCTATTTCCGTTCAGTTAGAGATCGTTTGAAAGGGACTCGGTTCACTTTCTGCTCCACTTCAGGACAGATGGGTCTCAGATCTTTTTCTGTTCATTTTATTTCCTCTGCCAACCTGCCACTGCAGTTTCTTCATGCTCCCCACTACTGGGAATCTTCTCCACAAGCGCTGACGGTTAACAACTCCTCCAGTTTCCACAAAGATCTGTGCTACTATCGTTCTTCAACCGATGGAGGGAGAGAATGCTTTGAGTCTGAACAGCTTGGGGGAGAAACAAAGAGCCTCTGGGTCCACATTTAATTATTTATCAGCTTGTTTATTCATTTATTGTTTTTTTGTTGTTGTCTGTTTCCTGGGGCTGTGTGACGTGATCTGCCTACGGTGAGACTCGAGGGTCAAAAGTGTGGAAGAGAATTACGGAGCGCTCTCTGTTCGTTACGGGAGTAGCCCGGTTCTCTTTCAGTCTACTGTTTTGCTGCCTCTGCCTCAGTTCTTTTCACTTTCTGCCACAACCACTACCACTATGGGACTGATAAAGGTTTATCGTATCTGATCCTTTCTTTCCTGTCCATCAGGACTGCAGTGTTGATAAGGAGATCAGGATCAGGAGGGTACCTGTAGGTTGGAGAGCTGGGTGAAGGCTTTCTCGCAGCCGGGGTGCGCACACTTGTATGGCCGGTCTCCAGTGTGGATCCTGCAGGATAAAATGGAAACAAGGTTCAGCACGTGGAGCAGGAAAGCCCAGGCTGGGGTTCTGATGGATGTTCTCAGAGGCAACACGTGTCTGTGTGGCATTGCGTGGCGCAGGCCCGAGGCTCTAACTCTATCTGTCCCTGGCCGTTACCTGTGGTGCTGCTGTAAGTGACTGAGCTGCCTGAAGGTTTTCTGGCAGTAGGAGCAGGTGTAGGGTTTCGCCCCGCTGTGGATGCGGATGTGCTGGGACAGGTAGCTGGAGTTGGCGAACGATTTGGAGCAGTGGGGGCACTTGTGCGGTTTGCTCTCTGTGTGGTTTCTAACAAAGGATAAGGGGAGGGACACAGGGAGAGAGAGAGAGAGAGGGAGAGAAGAAAAAAACAGAGAGAGAGAGAGAGAGAGAGATTTATAAAAACCACTATGATCAAATCATGAGTTCACAATGTGTGTGGCATGACATGTGGTTGCAGCGGTTTTTTTCGTGTGCTCTGCTCTGTGTCAGTACACACACAAAAGGCACAGTCATCCTGCTTTCTCTCTCTCTCTCTCTCTCTCTCTCTCTCTCTATCCCTCATTCTCTCTGTCTCTCGCTCTATCTCCCCACGCTGTCCCTGACTGCTACCCCGGACCACCGCGTCCTCCTGAAGCCTACATTTTTTTTAGGGGGGGGGGGATTGGCTAGGATGGAGGGGGAACAGGAGCAACAGAGAAAAAGACTTCAGGACTCGAGAAAGAAAGAAGTAGAAAGGGCCACTGGAATAAAGCAGAAAGACACAGACAGGAGAGGAACCAGAGGACAGATAGAAAACATGCAAGTGTCTATCAAGGCATCCATTATGAGACTGAGGAGAGAAAGAAAACAGACTCAGACGTGCAGGAGGAGGTCTGTGGACGAGGCAGACAGAAATCTCTGTCCCTGTTTAACCCAGACTACAGCTGCCAGTGTCTCACACATCTCACAATTGTACCTTAAATAACTTCTACAACATTTAAAAAGTACATTAAAAATGAACTAACACCATGTCATTCTTTAAGGACTGTAAAAATGTACCAATTGTGTTTCACAAGTGTAAAAAAAAGACTGAAATACACACACACACACACACACACACACACACACACATGTTTACAAAAACACTATGCTAATTTTAGGTGGACATGTTGCCACCAGTAATTACATTTAATTATTTACCAAAAGCTATTGTGTGCGTGTGTGTGTGCATGTGCATTAAACATCCCTGGCCTCAGTGAGAATACGGTGACAGGTAGGCAGACACAGAACCATCGTTTACAAAGTATAAACAAAACACTGAAGAGTTAGGTTCAAATCTGTTAAAAATAATGTTTAGTGTTGGGCACGTCAACACATTATCATAACATTAACGCTCTACTTACTTAACACGGCCCTTTGTTTCTACAACGCATTAACATTGTTTTTAAAATGAAACGTTCTATTACTATTCTTGTGCTAGTGAGAGCGGAGCACGCAGCTCTGCGAAAAAAACTTGTATTGTGTCTATTGTGTCTTGGACAAAAGTAATGGGTCACCTGACCCCGGTAAAAACTAGCCGACACCTACAGCGTTGCACAGACAGAAGTACTGGGACGCCTGACCATTATATCAAGAGGGAATTTAATGACACTGCATTCAGATACACAGACTTTCATAGTCGGTCTCCTTTACAGATGCTGTAATGCTCTGGACTCTGTGGGAACTATTTTTTCTATAATAAGATAAGATAAGAGGGGCAAATAGCTTTGGTCTACGTGTGATTTAATTACATACATTTTTAATGTTTAAGCTTTCCAGAAATATCTGAACTATAATTGTGTAAACAAATGTTATTGCACTTTTGTTCATGTTCTTTAAAAATAAAAGTGTGCAGTACTCTACTTTTTTTATAACTGAATTTTGCATATAACAGTGTGATTAATTTCATGGCTTTCTGCGATTAATCGCCATTAATCGCATGCTTATGTGCAACATTACTCTACTTCAAAAGTAGCGTAAGTACTGCCATAGTGCTCTACTTTTGAATTCATAATTAAGTGTTGCATATAACCACACGATTAATCATGATTTATCACAGGATGTCATCCGATTAATTGCAATTAAACATGTTAATGTTGCCCAGCATTAGTCATATTATAACGCAACGTTGGGTCAAATGCATGTGTAAAGAATGATGTGTAAATTTGATCATTCGTTTTACTTTGTGATGCATGGTGTTACTGTGGAAAACCCACACCACACCCAGGCGGCAGGCAGGCAGGCGGGTACCGTGTGTGCTGCTGCAGGTGGCTGAGCTGGCGGAAGGACTTCTGGCAGTAGGAGCAGGTGTAGGGTTTGGCCCCGCTGTGGATGCGGATGTGCTGGGCCAGGTAGCTGGAGTTGGCGAAGGATTTGGAGCAGTGGGGGCACTTGTGCGGCTTGGCTTCTGTGTGTGATTTGGCATGGATCTGCATATCCGACTTGCTGAAGAAAGTCACGGCGCACATCCGACATCTGGATGGACAGGTCAGGAGGGAAGAGTCCTTACTTACGACCATGAACATATGATAAAGCTCACAATGTTCCTACCGGTGCTAAAACATTATTCTGTGCAATATGTTGTTCTCTAAATGATCAACTTATTAATTTACCTTATGTGCAGTAGTCGACTTTACTTAATATTACTTAACTACTACTCATTTTCTAAAAGTGCAGTAATTCCAAACGGACATTTGTGTCAATAGTTTTACACTCGTCTGCATGAATTACAGACAGATATTATACCAAACATAGCTGTACGGGTCAAAGTCTATTCATCCGGGTGTGGCATTCTTTCTAGAGATTTTTCTTTAGACTCCTTTAATTTTATATTGTTCTTGTGTCTCTGTGTCTGTGTGTTGTGGCAGTCGTCACATAAGCAATTTCCTCCAGGACCAAAAACACTGATTCTGATTCGTAATTCGCATTTTATCAATGGCATCTAAACTGACCACCGTCAAGCACCACTGAATCCCGCTTCACAATCACTCCACAAAACCCGAAGAGCTTCTGCTGAACTCCATGTTCGCAAACTGCAACCTGATGAAAGACTGCCAGAGTTTTTACATTCAGCTAAAACCAAGGAACGTTGTCACCATTAAGTTGTATCTTAATTATTCATTTGGACCCTCCAACATTTAACATAAAATATTAGTTCACCCAGTGTTGTTGAATGTTGAATCCAGTCCACTCAATCAATAGGCGACTTCGCACGCACGCAGAAACCGAACATCTGACACTCTGCTCACTGACAGCAAACGGGGGTAGCTCTGTGATACACGTCCTCGACGAGGAGAAAGTATTTAAAGCACGCACACAAATCAACACATCAGATATAACCTAGATCGCTGCTTACCTTCGCTTGAAACATGGTCTAAATCCACGGAAAACAGCATCCACAGTAGACAATCGATTGTTTCAATCCATCACGAGTATTAAGCAAGCCCATTCGTAATAAACATGTGCCGTTTAGCCTTCTTCTCATAGAGAGGGAATTATTCCATTCAGTCTAATCAACATTTGCTTGTGAAACATATTATATATATATATTTGTAAAAAGAGGGAAGAGCAGATCATTTGTAAAAAGAAGGGAGAGCAGATCAGCTCGCCACGGCATCCCCCGGCTCCAACTTTTTGAGAGGTTCCAGTTCAGTCCTGCGCACTCGAACGACTACCTCACTCCGAGTGCCACAGCTCTTGCAGTCGTCGGCTTCTGTGTTCTCAGCACATGGTCCATTCATTCGGCTCCAGCCTCCACGACCCGCTCCTTGACTGGGGGAGAGCAGTCCAGCTCACCACGGCATCCCCCGGCTCCGTCTTGGTGCAGGCTTCCAGTCCAGCCTCGCACACACGGGGCCGCTATGTTTTAAAATCCAAATCCCGCCCCTAACCATCGCCAATTGGTCAATACCACACAGAGTTAATGCAGGCTTCTCATGCCATTTGTGGGTCGGACAGTCATTCGGCTTGCCAACGGACGAAGTGTACTGTTTACGACGGTATAACAGTATTAACTAGGCAGTCTCCAAGCTAACTAACCCACATTCCTTCAGTCTCTTGAAAATTTTGCTCGTGGCAGTTGCTAGGTGATGATGATGTGTTAATGTAAACTTTTGTTTTCGCAGGTTTGCATTAACCAATCAAATAAGCGCATGCCTGCCTCTGACAGCTGGATCAAGATACCGTAAGAAAAATAGTAGTCTTGCATGAGCAGAACGTAGATTTTATTAAAAGTGAAACTAGTAAATAGGCCTACTTAAAAAAATTGAAGTGCCTTTGCCCCAAAAAACCGAGACATTTGGTGTCCCGGGAAAGATGATCAATTCTCCGGAACAGACATTAAAAAAAGAGAACAATCCAGGGAAAACCAGAACGTGTGGCAACCCTAGCTGTGGTTGATCACCAGAGTGTTGTGAAAAATCGAATAATAAAAATAGAAATAAAAACAGCATGGCAGCACTGTACCGGTAGGACTTGCTCCCGTCTTTGCCCGTGTGATCGTCCTCGTCATTGGACAGGTCGTACGGATCTGCGGTGTGGTGCTGAAAACAGACATTCAGACACATCAGCAACTTTCCCAGTGTTACAGCTGTGTTACAACTGGTATTGAACACAACAGGTCTAAAATCTCTTATCTACAAATATGTTAGTGGAACTATCCACTAAAATGTTATTACATATGTTATGCGGTTCATTCTATTTACAATCGCTCGGCATCTTGAAAGCATGATTGCTGTCTTCACACCCTACTTTGTGTTTTCTAAAATAATTTTTAACTAAATGTGGTATAATTTTCTGGTATAACTTGATAATGAATGACAATATGCTTTATTTTTGGTTAGGGCTCATTGTGGTTTCCATCGATTGAGGCTTTTGGCAGTCTCTATCTTAACTCTACAGTAGGAGAGGAATCTCTTTTTGATTTCATAAATCTCAGATTGCTGGTACAAAGTTAGCTCATGTTACCCAGGTAAGCCACGAACTTGCAACCCATGTGTCCCTCAGTTTCGAAATCTGGTCTCTGCTGTGGACGTTAGACTCAAAAGATGATGGTGAAATAACTGTATCCAGAGGTCTGCATTAGGCTTGGGCGGTATCCAATTTTTTATCGTCAAACCTCCTCCCTATTTTACCTCAGTATACGGTATTACCCTGAATAATAAACAATTGTGATGTATGGCTCATGTGATGTATGGCTCAAATGTAGACCCGACTATGCCACCCAGTGGACTACAAGGGCACTGGGACCCAAAAACAAACCGAATTTGTACCCCT
>JBBKCR010000134.1:12020-39582 GCA_037577295.1 Ladigesia roloffi | reverse complement strand
GATATCGGTACGGTACGATATGACTACGGGTTCGGTGAAAACCAAGCATTTCTCAGAAAAATAAAACATCATAATACGAAAAATTTGGAAAGTGTAGTTTTATTTGTAAGAACTCACTGCCAGTCATCAACATTAACATAAATTACCAAAAGAATAAATTACAAATCTAACTTTTTACTGCAGCTCTGCTTTAACAATAAATCCAGATCTGTCACAGACCCAGGGCGGGAGGGGCGAGCGCGGAGAGGGGAAATCTACATCGCAATATCGTTTATTTTTTCGATAGTAATATCTTGAAAGTTCATATCTCAATATAGATACGATAAAGATATATCTTTCAGCCCTAATTAATACCAAGACTTCTGAATTCAATGTTCATCGTTCCATGGAGAGCGATGACATCTTGTTAGCTGTTACCAGCAGACTGCCAGCAGAGGGGAGGACACTCAGTGCACAGCACAGGTAATAAGATTTCAGAAAATACTTCTGGACATCTTAAACAATATTACCTTTTCTCCAGGGGGGCCAATTGCTCCCTGAGGTCCGGCCATTCCCTGGAACACAGAACAGATACTGTTTAAGTAACTGAAAAACTTTCAGAACATTTTTCAGATCTTACAAATTAAGGCACTCAACAGACACCTTTTGAAAATCTAATGTGTTCGTGGTTCGTATTATTTCCGTGTCACTGAAAGTCGTTAATGCTCACCTGTGTTCCTGGGCTCCCCTGCTGGCCTGGAGGACCTGGCTCTCCTTGGGGTCCCTACAAGACACAAATTTTCAAATGTTTGTGGCACCTGTTAACGATTAGTTTACGATGTTGTTCAACATTCAATCCATCAAATGCATCCAGAGAAATTTACCAAGTTTCCTTTCGGACCAGGAGGACCATCACTTCCACGTACACCCTTAAAAGAAAAAAAAGAAAATTAATATTTTAGACACACTTACATATAAACCAATTCTGGAAAGGAATAATAAATGTGTATAATTTGGGATAAGCTCACAGCTTAGATACATTTCTAAATGTTTCATTTACATCATTTGTGAAAACAAACGTTAATAAATAAACTAATATATAAATAAACTGATTACAAGCTTGATCTTGGTTCTGAATACTTACAGGAGGGCCAAGTAATCCGGAGGGGCCTTTAGGTCCGAGCAAACCTCGCGGTCCCTGTTGAACAAGACAAAAACAAGTTGAATTAGGATTTGAACAGACAAAATAAAGTGGTAAGGCTATCATTTTAACAACGTTTTGAGTGGAGCTACAGTCAACTCACTGAATAAGTGATTTTACAGATAAAACCTCAAGTGCAGATAAAGACCATTTTAACATTTATGACCAGACTATTAAATAGATATGTAATTTCAGAGCACAACTGTGAAAGACAGTAAAAGAAATGAGAAAAATCAAGCAGAAACGATTGTTCAATAGATTAATTGAGTGATAAAACAGGTTATGACTGATTGTTTTAACTGTAATTTGAATAAAGAGCAAGTCTGAGATGAAAAACCTTAATAGGTGAATATTTTCTCTGGTTCTGGAGATGAGCAGGTCAAGCAGGGAGGACAGATTAATTACAGCTGTCTCATCTGTGGACCTGAAGATGTGCTGTAGCTGGCAGGTGCCATGTTTTATTCCAGAGGATTTGAAGGTACTGATAACACATAGCTGTGTAAAACTGAATGTGAGACGGGCTGAACTTCTTATATTAAAGGACTGATGTTGAGGGACTGATGTTGAGGGACTGATGTTGAGGGACTGATGTTGAGGGACTGATGCTGAGGGGCTGATAATGAGGGACTGATGATGATCGACTGTTTGTATTTGTATTTGTATACTATTAAAACTTTGAATGATGCATTAAAATTAACACCATGTTACTGGATGAGAGGAAAGACTCCTTCTCTCTCATGTTAATCAGTGCACGACAGAAAATCTTCTCACATAAATTATGCTTACACACATCTAGAAAGGGACACTCACTGGTTCACCTGGCAGTCCTCTGGGTCCAACATCTCCATCATCTCCCTGGAAAGGAAAATAGAGCATGAGACATTACAGCAGAAAAAAAAAAAAAAAATATATATATATATATATATAAAGACCCAATAAACAAATAATATATAAAAATGTCTCAATGGAATTAAGTGATTCAACATTAAATATCTGTGTTAGCAACAGTATGTCAGTCTTCACTTTAAACTAGATATTCAACATTGTGTTTCATAATGAGGCGATGAGAGGGGTCCAATCATAATATGCACAATGTGCCAAATACATAATATTTTGTGAAGAGGGACAAATATCTAAAGACAAAATTAATTTTGAAGATTTTGAAAAGGAATTGTGTGTAGGGTTGTTAAGCAACATCTTAGGGCTGGTTTCTTTGAAACTATGTGAACTAGGACATTTAAAACTTTAAGACATTTAAGACAATTACTGGCCTCAGAATTTTGAGAGATTATTAGCAGCTGTTTTGCTGAATGAAATAAATGAACCTTTAGAACATACGAATGGTGTAATGGTGGTGTAAAATTAAAAAATGTAACCTTTACATCATGAAAGATGTGTACATGCACCTCTGGAGATCCTGCAATCGGTCAGTTGTCGCGCTACTATGGATGATATATGGTCGAAGAATGTGATGGTGATGCTCTGGTAGTCAAATCCCCTTTAGCAGCACTGACTTCAGGCAAACATGGTGAGTGTTAATCAACTTCACAGACAGCGTATTCTGCGTAATTACAGCCGCTTCAGCGCAGGGGTGAATATTTCAGCTGGATTATGGGCTGTTTTAGTGTCTCAACAAATTTTTTTCTTCTTTTTCAACCATGTTTTGTGGACTGATAGATATTTAGGGTTGATGTCTCACTGCAAATCGATTGTCTGTGCAGTTCATGGACATGTGATCTGGCACACTGTGACACTGTGTAGAATTGCTAATGCAGCCCAGAATTCGTTGTAAGACCAAATGATGGCAAGCTGTTCTGGCCCATTAGCAACAAAACAGCCGCAAACAATTCAGCAGCAAACATGGAATATAGCGTCCACATGAGGGCGTGGCACAGTCAGTAGCACCACAGTGAGATGGTCCTGGGTTCCAATGCATAATCTGCATGCTCTCATAGTGCCCGTCTGTATTTCCGCTTGGTTATTTGTATTGGTCTCACAGTGCAAAGACATGCATGCCAGGTCAGCTGGGGATGCTAAACCGTCCTTAAGTGAGTGTGTCTGCATGATTGTTGATACATAGATCAGTGGTCTCCAAACTTTATTTCTTCACGACCCGGTTTAATATTAGAAATCCGGTAATTTTTTCCAAATAAAACAACGTTTAGTCTCTGACAGTAAATAAAAAGGAAATACTGTAATTTTTCTGTGCAGCCCGTGGACCGGTACCACATGACCCACGGACCGGTACCGGTCCGCGGCCCCGGGGTTTGGGGACTGCAGTTCTAGAGGATAACATACTTTTTCATGTTTAATGTTGCATCACTTTGTTCACTAAGTCAATAAATAAGAGTGGTAGTATTGTTTTATTGGACTCTATCTATTTGATGAAGATCTGATCAAAAGTCAGATTTATGTAAAAATGAGAGAATTTGACTTTGGACCACTGCATATACGTAAACGATACAGTCCATAAGTATTGGGACATTGATGCAGTATATGTCTTTTTCTTTCTGTATACAACAACAATGGAACTGAAATTAAGCAATCGTGGTGTGATGAAAGAACACAGTTTCAGGTTTAATTTTAAGGGTTTAAGAAATATACTGCATTGAGCTTTCAAAAATTACAGCCATTTATACAAAGTCCTACCATTTTCAGATACTCAAAACTAACTGTAAAATTGTCTAATACAGTGGTGGTCTCTTTCCTTGTTCCATGACAAAATAACTAGATAAAGGTCTGGAGCTCATTCAAAGCACTGAATTTGTGTTTAGTAGCCATTGGCAGCTATTTGAGATCCAAAGATGTGACAACACAAGGAAGGAGGTCATCATAACTGCAATAAAACCCAAAATGAACCACAGCTAAAATTTTCAAGTGCCCAAAATAAAACAAATTATTGCATTCTGAAAAACAAGGAATGCACTGGTGAGCTCCACAAAGCCAAGAAAACACTGGGGGACCACGGAAGGCAATTAAACAACATCTATCAAGGTCAGAACTTCTTTTGAGGCATATCGCTGTCAAAATCTACAATCAAGAGACGACTTCAAGAATGTAAACACAGAAGGTTTACCACCAGATCCAAACCACTGGTAACACTGAAAAACAGGAAGGCTAGAGAACATCTGAAAAAAGCCTGCCAAGTTCTGGAATTTGGTTCTTCAGACACACAAAATCAAGGGCAATATGTACTAGAACATAGAAATGTACTAGAGATAGAAAGAAACAGGTTTACGGTGCAAATGGATGATGACCCAAAACATTCTGCAAAAGCAACCCAAGACTTTCTTAAGGCAGAGAAATGGGAGATTCTTCCATGGCCAAATCAATCAGCTGATCACAAACCAGTAGAGCAGCTTTTCCTGCAGTTGTAAAAGCCTGGCAAAGCATCTCAAGGAAGGAAACTCTGCATTTAGTGATGGGCTCCAGACTTCAGGCAAGAGATTTTCCTCCAAGTATTAAACAATACATTTTTTATTACTTTGTCCAAGTACTTTTGAGCCCTTAAAATGATAGTGGAGGCTGTAATTTCCAAAAGCTTAATGCAATCTCATTGATAAACCCGATAAATAAAAGTATTTACTTGTGTCTTAATTTCTTTACATGAAATCCATTGTGGTAATATTCAGCGAAAAACTATGTTCACATTTTAAATGATCTAACAGTGCATAATGACACCTCTACAATAGAACAAACTTGGGTATTTCTTTTTTATATGGCTTAAAGGTTTTTTAATGCTACTGACTCTCTCTCCATCCTCTCCAGGGGGTCCTGGTGGGCCCATTCCTCCTGTGTTGCCCTGGTTGCAAGAGAAAATAAAGAAGAAAAATAAGAGAAGAAAATTAATTGAAGTCTATGGTCAGATTCACTTGGCATCGAGTGTGTTTCACAATAGCTAGAGTTTAATTATTTATAGTAATAGCAAGAGTCTCTGAGTGATTATTGTGTTTTCAGCGTCTAGAATGCAACAAATTAATCCTGCGAATGTAAACACACAGCAGACTCATACACAGCTTCTAAGACACTAAAGCTCAGGTCAGTTCTGAAAAAAGATGTGTGTCACTGTTTGTTGTGGTTTATTTAATCATGGTCACCCTGTAGAGGTTTGTTTTAGTGCTGCTAACTGGCTCAGTTTGCCAAATTTGAGGCTTTATATTTTCTGGGTGAAAATGTATCTGAAGGACAGTAAAGTGCAGCTTTTGTTTGTATCACCCAGGTTCTTATGGTGGGGTTCGTTAGCTGATATGAGGTTTTTTTGGGTTAAATTATTTCACATTAAGCCTAAAGGGCAGTAAAGTGTGGTTGTGTGACAGGTTGTTTGCTGAGATGTCTGCTACCATAGGTGTATTTTTGCCATCTTGTGGTAGATTTACACAGAATCAAGCACATCTAGTTTAATTTTTAATATTAACCAAGAAACAACAAAACTAAAGGTAACACACAGATTTATATTTTATTACCATATCATTAGTAAGCATGTACACTAAAGCTGTTTAGGCACTAACTTTTGAATTCAAAATATTGCATGCCAAAAATCCCTGAAACAATCTATCCTGACCTTGCATATCTTCATGCTCTATAACAGGGGTATTCAATTAAAAGTCACGGAGGTCCAGTTATTACATTTCGTCCCAGTAGAAGGTTCGAACTGAAGTCCGTCTTGTGTCTTATAGCCTTCCCCTATGTCCACATTTTCATATAGTTTACTCAAAATGTATTGTTCATTTCAGTGCAGAAAATGGAACTGAGTGCACAACTAACCCTTTTACCATAAACAGAAGGAGTCCCAGGCAAATACATTTAAGTTACATAACACATTCCATTATCAATCAAATCGTGTTGTAAACTATTAGTTTTTTCCTCGGGTTGGGTTTGGATCATTATCTACGAGTTGTTTTGCAGGTTGGGCAGGGTTTGGATCTCCTGACGGGTCGGTTTGGGTGGAGTTTAAAAAAAAAGCTGACCTGTGGAACACTGCTACAGAGGATAATAAAGTTAGAGCCAGTTGGGAGCCGAAAGAACTGGTGTTGTGCCAAAAAGTGATTGTCTGCCAATCCGCGGGAGTGCGCTCAGCTGTTCTGGCAGACTTTTTGGCACAATACCTGTTGTGGCTCCTCTTTGGGAGCCATGCCAGAAGAAACGGCTTTTCTGAAATAAGCCAAACTTTCCATCACTAGTAAACTAACGAGTGAAGCTGTTGTTGTATAACCAGGATTAGCAGCACCCGCAGTCAATAGCCACGACCGTCCAAAATAATGTTCCATGAAAATGACTCAATCTCGTGAATTTACCAGACTGGTCACGGGTCCAGACAGAACATTACTTAATCACTAAATCCACTCTTCTGTCACAACTGCTAGGTTTTCATCTACACACCTTCAGTTTTACTCAGTACAGTTTACATAGTCAGGGCAACACTAAGTCTAGTGCTTTCAGTACAGACCTACTTGTGCAAGACAATCAAAACAGTATCTACACCAGTGCAGTAATTGTAAGCAACATTTCATATTTTAAAAAGGTTATTTTTGCAACGGCAGAACTTACCCGATGACCTTTGTCTCCTGGTAGTCCAGGCAACCCATCAAAACCACGATCACCCTGAAATGGAAACATAGTAATAGTGAAGAATCTGTGAGTTTAAAGCACAACTGGAACTAAAAAAGAGGTACTAGACAGGAACAGTATACAGTAGCTTCTTTAAAAGCTTTTTTTCACATTAACATCACTTAGAACCAGTCAAATGCAATCTGCCATGACCAAAATAATACGAATATCACAAACCAGAACTGATTAAATGAAAATATCTAACCTTTGTTCCAGTTTCTCCAGGCATTCCACGAGCACCATCAGCCCCAGCACGGCCCTTTAAGAACACCAAAAACGTTAACAAACAAGGACCACTGCAGCTGTACACTCTAAATTGACTGTAAATTTATACTATATTTAACAGATCAATTTTATGGCCCAAAGACTGAAATTCACCCTTCTCCCAGCTTTTCCAGGAGGACCAGACAATCCTTGAGGACCTCGGGGACCCTGCAGAATGGAAGACGTGTGGATGATGCAGAATTCAGAAGCAAAATGAAACTATAAAGAGTTTTTCCACCGCAATGCATTCATCCCAGAATAAAAACACACTTTTACCTGGGGACCAGGATCTCCACCTTCCCCCTTCAGACCAGGTCTTCCAGGTGAACCCTATTAAAAACTCTAGTTAGAGAACACTCACTATTCCGTTTGTTATATTCTCTCATGTTTCTTGCCCTGCCCCTAACGAGCACAAAAGCAAACTGCAATTTTTCCTCTATTCACTGATTAGAATATGCAAAATATGAGATCTGTAACTTTGATGTGAGTATTTTGTTCTTACCAGGGGTCCACTCCGGCCAGTAAAACCCATCGGGCCAGTCGGGCCCTTAAGGGCCAACTAACAGGAAAAATACATTCATTGTGTCAAAGTATTATATTACAATCAAAAGGGTAGCCAGTTACTGGGTTAAGAATAAAAAAAAACATATGTGATCATTTGCAGTTATTTATGAGAGAGAGATACAATTAAAAAGCTATTTTGCAAGCAAACTGAATGTAAATCAATGTCATTTACTGACAGCAGATTCTTCAGAACTTATTCTAATTTAGAGCAGTCAAGTTTATATTCAGATACAGTAGCATGAAAACATTTTCACTTTTTATTCCAAACTTCTCTGTGTATTAACTAGCTGGTGTGTGTACTCAGGTTGCTGGTGTCAAGGCTTCATGGTTCGAGACAGTGGGAATGTTCCTCCACCTTTCCGAAATAGAGATTTCAAGAGTGTAAGTAAATATTGTGTACAGAAACTATACTAGACCCCGCACACCCAGTACTACATCCTCCGCCTGGCGACTCAGGGCACTAAAAAATCCTCCATGGACCAACAGTCTCTGTTCAAGAGCAGAATTTCCAGTCGGGACAGTGGGGACAGTCTGGTCATTCAGGACAGTCTGGTCAGTCTGGGAAGTCTTGTCAGTCTGGGAAGTCTTGTCAGTAGGGACAGTCTGGTCAGTCAGGACAGTCTGGTCATTCAGGACAGTCTGGTCATTCAGGACAGTCTGGTCAGTCTGGGAAGTCTTGTCAGTAGGGACAGTCTGGTCAGTCAGGACAGTCTGGTCATTCAGGACAGTCTGGTCAGTCTGGGAAGTCTTGTCAGTAGGGACAGTCTGGTCAGTCAGGACAGTCTGGTCATTCAGGACAGTCTGGTCAGTCAGGGAAGTCTGGTCAGTCAGAGAAGTCTGGTCAGTCAGGACAGTCTGGTCAGTCTGGGAAGTCTTGTCAGTCAGGACAGTCTGGCTGGTCGGGACAGTCTGGTCAGGCAGGACAATCTGGTCAGTCGGGCAAGTCTGGTCAGCCAGGAAAGTCTGGTCTGCTTGCGAGTGGGTCCAATATGAAAGGCTTTCTCATGGAACTTTTGTGCCAAAGAGTTCATTTTTCTTACCTATAAATGTAGTTTTCTTAACTTAGATTGACATAAAAATATTTAAACGCGCCTGAATGACTTTCACTTCAAGTTTTAGGGCTTTTAAATAAGTGCATCAATGACCTGCTTCATTTCGCAAGTGTACTGATAGGGATTCTATTTCCTAAACTGCGTTTGCTGTTTAATCAACTCCAAAATAAATGCGTATGGCCACAGCTCATACAAATACTGGAAATTTGGGTCTAGTTGTGCTAATTTTGGCATCACAAGTGACTTTGTGCAGTCAGTTCACTGTTGTTTTATAATATGGAGAAATTAAGACTTTCATGTATTTTTGTTATACTCTTCTACTCACCCGAGCCTGAGAGAGAATCGCCTGAGCCTGGGCCTCCTGCGCCGAGACCATGGGGCCCTTATCGCCTCCACTTTGTCCAAATCGGAACTATGTGATCAGAATTTATGTTAATATGACTATCTATGTATTTTTATTCCAATTTTCACAGCTGTTTGAACACAACATCCAAAGAAGCATTTAAACACAGAATAACTGCTCTTTATTTTCTCTTTCACATTCATTCTTTCTCATTTAAAATGTAGAACAGGCCTGATGACCAGACAATTTTGCTGAATGCGGAATTTAAGCTATGATTTTAGGCTGACATCTAGTGGTGTAAGATAAAAATTACAAATAAACCACAACTTGACAGATGTAGAGAGAAATGTATAGAGTTTTGAAAACAGATGAAGGAAGCGGAAATTGAAGCACAAGAAATACATACTGGAAGCATAACTGATGTCCCAGGAGGTCCAGGAACACCATTAGCTCCAGACAGTCCAGCCCGACCTGGTGGACCCTGAGGAAGAGGTCAGTTAGTGTTTAATAAGACATAGAAAACATCACTTCCACCCACATTTAAAGCAAACGGGTTCATTACAAACTCACCCTCTCTCCTGGATCCCCCACAGACCCAGGAGGTCCAGAGGGCCCAGCGGATCCAGGGAGGCCCTACAGTTGAGTAAAGAGAAACAGGAACTCAGGGGTCTGTAGTGAACTGTGCACTGGGAATCCATTCATCCAGAATTACTCAATAATGCAGTTCCAGGAGATTCACTCACTGCTGGTCCTTCTGGTCCTGGTGGGCCTTCGATCAGCATGCCCTGTGGGAATAATAAACAATTAAGATTTTTTTTTTCTAAAAAGTGGCAGGACTCTCTAAATGTGTGACCACACAGTACAAAAGGTTGGTCAGGAACTTCTCTGTATTAATGTAGCTTTCTTTCTGAATAATTTTCCTTCTTGTAATGGCTGTAAGTGTCCATTATTGAATACGAAGCTCAATTAAAGGCACATTCTGTTCCAGGGATACAAAACCCCAGCCTGGGTTCAGGTCTAGCCTCCCCCAACACACTTGATCTATCTAATCAATGAGGTCTAATACACTTAACCTTTTTAATCAATGCGGTCCAATAGACTTGACCTGTCTAATAAGGTCTAATACACTTGATTTATCTAATCAGTGAGGTCAAGAACATTGACTCATTCGAGGTAGCTGTGTTAGAGTAGAATTTAAACTTTGTAGGTCTCAGAGAGAATGAACTCGTTACACTTACAGGCTCCAGGACAGCAGGCTCTCCCTTCTCTCCTTTGTGGGCTCGCACGGAGGCCTGAGGCAAACAGATATGTAACCCACAATACAGCCCAGTCAATACACAGAACTAGAGCAAATCAAGCAGGTTCAGCATTAAACTGGATGCCTGGGAGACGCTTTCTGCCACGAAGAGGCCGACTTTAGCCCAGACAGATGGAACCGTGTAATGGATCCGGACAGGTTTCTCCTCACCGAGACATTCCGTATGTCCTTAGTGTGTGAAGAGCCTGGCGACACTGACTTTCAACATTCGCTGGATTTTTTATTTCACCCAATTTTCTGTGGGTTTTTAATTTAAAATAAACTGCCACCACACGTGATTGTGTGCAGTATGTGAACAATTCTGTTTAAAAGTGAAAATGCAAACCTTCATTTAGTCCAACATGTTTCTACACACTCAGACCTGCTGTCCAGTAGGAACTGAAATTCTTACCTGGTCTGTAGTTCTGAAACTTCAGGACACAGTTAATTAATCAGGGTTAGTCATTTTAAGTTCCTGAGTGACTAATGTGATCAGAGTCTTTTCCCAATCTCCTCACCCTCAGCAGTGATTCTGTCATTTCTTTTTAGAACATTTCCTGAACTCATTATAAAATGGTAGAGGGGAGAAACAAAGACACAGAAACAGACTGTGAACTACAAAGTGCATCTATATGGTAGATGTGTCTGACTTATAGAGAACAGTGCAGCGTTTAGGAAACGGTGAGCTTAGTATATATTTAGTGTGGTTTTACTGAACACTTACTGGAAAGTACACACCTGTATAAAAACCTTTGGGACCGGTCATTAGTCCATCAGATCCAAGTCTGTTTGGATTAGAGTGCTACTAAATTAGGTTCAGTCATTACAGCCTCCTTTTAGTAGCAGAACTAAGACATGCAGTCTAGACAGGAATAGCATGTATTGCACATACAGCAAAGTCCCGAAGCACGAAATGATCTAGAATAATGTTGGGGAAGGAAGTTGTCCCTTTTTCACCAATCTAGGCTATAAGTTCCCCTGTGCCTGTCCTGGGCTCCACTATGTGGGAACAGCAGAACTGGTTTGAGATCATTATATAAAGATGACTTCTGCAGCGCTCAAGGCACTTCAGTCCAGATAAAAATCAGTCCTGTAGGTAGGTGAACAGTGGGGTCTTCCAGTGTGTTATGAAGAGGATCAAGATCACGTCCTTATTTACAGGCAGTTTAGTGTGAATGAGTTATTACTAGGGATGCACCGAAAATTCGGCCACCGAAATTTTCGGACCGAAAATGGCAACAAATGCGCTTGCGGTTTCGGGCGAATATTTTTTTTCGGACCGAAACAGTGACGCTAACATGACGCAGATGACGCAATCACGGCCTCCCCTCGCCAGATTGGATTAGAGTCAGGATGTCATTTCTGTATTTCTAAGAAAACCGTTTGTCTCGACGTCGGGATTCATTTATAATATAAATACAGCATTTAGCCTACTCTCTGTGTGCAAATGCTGATCTAATGGTTCGGGCGCTCGCCCTGCTATCAAAAAATCGCTGTATCAAATTCCACTTTAAATGCAGAGGTAGAATTTCGTTCTGTTCACATCGTGTGGTTTGACGTTTAGCAGAATTTAATATTTATTGACTGCGTTTTTTTAAAAGACTTTTTTTGATGCATTATGAGAGAAGAGATTTAAATGTATAATATTTCAGCTATCTTGCTTTTAGGCTATTCATGACTGGGGCCAAGGAAAATATTTTATTTCAAATGTTATTTGATATTGTTCATTGTCTGAATGCTAAATAAATATATTATTTTTAATTATTAAGAATAATAATTTCTTTCGTTTTTCGGCCAGGGTGTTTTCCCAATTTCGGTTTTCAGTTTCGGTCAAAACAATGCTTTCGGTGCATCCTAAATTGTTACGTTGGTACCCAGTCTTTCCCCATTCCGGTAAAATGCTTCATTAACTTTGTTCAGTGCAAATGTGAACACTACACCAGCGAAGAGCCGAGAAGAGAATTCCCCCAGAAACCAGGAAACGACTTACGCCTCCCTGGTCCGTGACGGCAGACAGAGCGGGACCCATGGCGTCGTCCGTCTCCACTTCAGACATGGGCTCGCTGTAGTCCTTGTAGGAATAGTCATACTCCTTCATGCCAAAGTCTCCTGTCACATACTCCTCGGTGAAGGTCTCGCCTGGTGTCTCAGACACCTGATCACCTGTTATCACCTTATCTACGTGTTCGCCCCCGTCGGTCTCCTCCACCTGGAGCGGTCCGGTGGAAATAAGAACAGTAGAGGAGATTGTAGACCACGAAGAGTTGGAGATGAGTTTGGAGATGAGTGTGAGAATTATAAGAGAAAATCCATGACAGTGAAGAAAAGTTGAGGAAAAGGAGAAATAGAGAGAAATATGAGGAGAGCAAGAGAACACAATCAGAATGAGTCTTACCTGTGGACATAAAGACAATGAGATGGACACAAACACACACTGTACCTACAGCACTCGAGCTGACAGTTAATCTTCTGTCTAATTAACCCTGAACGGCTCGACGAAACATACGTTTAAATTAGATTCGGTTGCTGTTTTCTTGAAACTGAGTCCCGATTCTGAGGCTCTGACTGCACCCCAAAGTAAATGCTTGTCCATAATCTTGCATATGATATTGCAGCAATAATATTTACTAATGGTGGATTTATTATATTACATAATTCTAAACTACACAGTAGGCAAATCCATACAGTAAGTTCTGGGGTAGCATGAAGGTCATTATTTACCTTTAAGCAGCCAAACACAGGTAGAACTCCAGTTTATGATGATGCATTCGTTTTACAGAAGAACTGTCACCATCTCTACTGGGGGTTTAGCAGACTAAAGCTGGGAACTTCGTTTTAAACCCTTACCATTAACTTACCATTAGCAAGATTCTCTGGCCTGTGGATACAAACCAGCTGCATATTTTTACTAGACCTTATTTAAATACAAACCTGGTGAAGACAAACCTGGTTCAGCTGCCATGACATCACATTCTTATCTAATAATGTATTAAAATGTGCAATATTTAATACAGCTAATATATCAAATTTAATAAATCATCAATCATGAACACAGAGTACTTCAAAATCCTTAAACATCTTTAGCACCCCAAGAAAGAATGCATGATACAAATACTACATTCCAACATTCCTGGGTGGAACCCTTAAGATTTCTGTTCTTATATCTAGATTGTGAAGAGACGTTAAATTCAATCTCGATATAGGAAGGCGAATAAATCTTGTGGAATGTACAGACCTTGGGACTCTTTTTAAAAATGCAATGAAAACTCAAATCAGTCATTGGTTAATTTACTTTTTTTTTAATGGACAAAGAAAAGATTTTCAGTGTTTTCACAGACAAATTATCAGATGCCTGCACACGACATGTTGGGACAGAGGCAAAGTAAGACTGGAAAGGTTTTAATGGTATCACATGAGGTTGGAAGATCCTGAGCTTCAACCAGGGGATTGGTCTTCATGACCAAGGATGGGTCATGTGCTGAACTTCGTAAGAGAATGATCTATTAACACCATGCTTCTGAGCCTGAGAGAGCAGAGTTAAGGTCTGTCTCTAAGTCTGCGGTTAGTGACATTCTGTGAAAGTTCGGGGGGGCCGGAGAGAAACTGTTACTGAATCGTGACCCTAGAGCCCTCAGGCGGTTCTGCGTTAGAACCGTTCTGCTGCTGGGATGGAGCCACACAGGCTCGGGGGGAATTTGGGAAGTCACTGTTCCTGAACAGGATCAGGAAACGCTCCCTGGGACTGTACCACACACAGATGAAGACAAACATCAGTTTTGTGAAGAAACTCTGGCAAGGTTTGAGACAGAACAAAACCCAATGGAATTGTGTTCCAGGGTCAGATGATTCAGTTTGTTTCTGGGAAAAAACGACCTTGGATTTTAGGTCCCAAGAAAGAAAAATATCATCCAGACTGGTTTCAGCAAAAGGTGCAAAAACCAGCATCTGTGGTGGTGTGGGGGGCATCAGTGCCCATGGCATTGGAGGGGGAGGGGTTGTCCATACGTAAGGGCACCACTGATGCAGTGGCTTACATTATAATTTTAGAGAAACTTATGCTCTCATCAAGACAGGGAACTTATTATATTCCTGCAGGACGATGTCAAACCCATTTTGCACTAATGACTGAAGTGTGACTTCATACACACAGAGCCCCTGCCCTCCAAACCTGTCTCCTTCTGAAACCAGAAGACAGTACCACAGACTGCTCAAGTCTGACAAACAGCATGAATGGGCAAAAAATCCACTTGCACTTAGTTTCACAGTTAGAATCTTCAGTTCCCAAATAATTAATGAAAACGAAAACGAACTTAACCTTTCCTCTGGCCTGTTTCTCTGGAGTGTGTTGCAAGCATCAGTTTCTACATTTGTTTATGTTTCCCAAACAGAATTATTACGCTGAAAACACTGAACATGTTTGTCTTTTTGCCTGTAAAATTTAATTACCAAATTAGAGATTTTAGTTTTTATTGTGGTTTTGGAAAGTGTCCCGATTGATTTTTGGAAAGGTGTTTGTAAATCTGATTCTTCTTGGAGGGACGTAGAGCACCTCTGGAATGACTGGCAGCAGAAACATGTTAATAAGGAATGACTGTTAGTTTACTGAGTTCTGCCTAGGCTGGTCTCACCTCCAGGGTAAGTGGTTTAAATCATCTGGCACAACTAATTAACCAATTCATTGAATCAGTCTAGAGTGCGTGAGTTACCTGGCCTGTGATTACTTCCTGTCCAGTCACCTCATGTTTAGGCGGTGGGCTGGCCTCTTCCTCTAAGGTGTAATAATAATCCGTCTCTGTGGGGGTGTGGTCAGCCTCAGAGTAAGCAGTGTCTACATCCTGATTGGGCAGCCCAGAGAAAAGATAGGAACAGGGTGGAGGAATGCAGATTTGAAGGAAAGAGACTGGTTAGTTTGAAGTAAGCTCAAATTCCGCTGAAAGGAAAAAGCAATGTTCCTTTGCCAAATCAATAAGATCTTTCCTGGCAAAGCATTGCTGTTACAATTTAGTCATGAAATTAGAAAGAATGGATCAGAATCAAAAATCCTGTCAAAAACCTTTACATCAACAAGTTTTGGTCAAAATGCCAACTCCTTTACGATCTAAACTGAAGTAAAATGCCATAGTGCCATGCCAAGATATTCCTCGTAGGAACGACAAAAGAAAGACGTAACTGGTTCTGATCTCTGCTGTGTCATGATGAACATGGTACTGTTTAGATATCTATACTCCATTTTGCGAGGCAGGCATAAAAAAAGACATGAGGGGTGAAAAAGAAAGAACAGCCAACTAGTTTAGAAACAATGAATAATTAAACCAACCTTGCGTCAAACATGTAAACCTCAGTAAATTAAACTAGTTGGTTCCATTGAAGTGTTGATGAGAAAGAAGCATTTCATGAACAAGACAAAAAAGGAACATGAAGCAGACACACAGAGAGGTAGAGAGGAAGGATGCGTGGTTTCATCTATAGTTCTATGGTAAAATTAATACGTGGCTCCTCACGATGATATTTATGGAAATAATGCATGCTGACTACTCTACAGACCAGAGTAAGTGTACAGCAGGTAGTGACAGGAAACGGAAGCTGGAACAGAAGACTGAACAGGCAGTCATGCGGCAGCGCTACAAAATATTCCGCTTGATCATATCGTTTCTCATGATCGCTGAGATCATTTGATATATGAAACGGTGAGTCCAGCAGATCAGTACTTTCCAACCTCATTTCTAGGATGTCAGAATGTCATCTTTAAAGTTCTACACATGCTTTTCTTGTTTTCTTATACATGAACCAATAAAATACATATTGTAGTGGAGTTGGGCTGGGGAGGGCTTTCCCAGCATGCATTACTCCCGCCTCCGAACGGTGTATTTGTGTTTCTGGGTGTTATCCTGGGGTTATTGTGTGTAGTGGGGTAGAAATGTGTTTGTGGTGTTCATTTAGTGTGTTTTGGTTTGTGTTGGGGTTGTTTTTGTGTGTTCTAGATTAGAGGTACACAGTCTACCATGAGTGTGAGTCATGCTCGATCTGTTACAAGATGGTAGATCTGTCTCAAGATTGTTACACTTTAAATGTTTTAATATCAAGAACTTGCAGCTTGCGTTATAAGCTTGGAAATTGACCAAATCATTGTGAAAATGTATCATTAGGATGTTTTCATTTTAATCTTCCACCTTTAAATGTCTATATAGTCAACTATTAAACAAATGTATCAAAGTTATAAATCAGGCTGAGATTTGTGGTTCGTTGAAACTGATCATTTTAAATCTTGCTTTCATTCTGTATTCTATATTCTAAAGCACATTATAAAAGATAATGTTTTCATATCAGGTTAGGTGAGTTAGAGATAGAAAAAATATAAATTTATGGTTTGGGGCAGGAATAAGTTTGTGTAATTATTAACAAATCATTATCAGTTGAGTAACATTATATCTGAATTAAATCAGAAAACAATTAATAATTTTACAGGCCAGGACATACTCAACAAACATTCTTCAACAAACACCAACACTGTCATTTTTATCTCCTTAATATGAGCTGACATACAAACTAAACCAAACTGGATGAAGAGAGAACATTCTAGAACCTTCTAATATTCTAACATAGGCATCAAAACTTTTCTGGTTGTTTGTGTTTGTTGATGTTTGTTATATGTTGATACAGTGGATCCGCTTTTGACTGCAATTTCTGACGTGTTCGGAGGGAAGGACTATAAACTGCCTGTTTGTTCAGTCTCAGGCTAACTGCAGGGTTATGTCTGATTTTGTAGTATCTATGTGTAAAACATCAAAGATGAAACATACCAAAAAGTAAGAGGTGTGTTTATATCATATACATGAAGCTTGTTTAGGAGAACGCTCTCACTGGGAGTTAAATTGTAAATACAGAAGAGTTTCCTACACCATGAGGTTGGAAATAAAGATCTGGACAGCCAACTGGGGCTTTAGTTTTGTACCTGTTGATAACCATTGGTTGATTTCTTCTTGGGTTTTTCTGGAGCGGAGACGGTGGGACCGCTGCGTGCAGGCTTGTTGAAGGGTGGGAATAGATTGTTCATTGATTTGATGTTATTGCCGTCTAACACCTTGGAGATCCCTGGCTTGGGAGGGAGGGGCACAGGGGCTGGAGAGGGTTTGGATGCCGGGGTCGGTGTCTGCTTCCTGAATATCGGGGTCATGCCAGTAAGCTTATGGGTGACGGCAACGTTTTTATCTTTGACTTTTGTTGTTTCCTTAATCTTGCTTCCTTTACTTTTTTCGTCTTTAGCTTTATTTATATTGGTAGTTTTGACTTTAGCTGTTGTAGTTGTTTTAGCTTTATCATTATTAGCAGGTTTGGTGCCAGTAATCTCAACTCTCTCTCCTTTCTGCTTGCTGGGAGGTGTTTTCTCCGGTTTGACTTCAGTTTTCATGGGTTTCACTGCCTTCCCCCCCGCTGTCTTGCCGCTACCGTTAGGTTTAGTTTTCCTGTGAGAATTGCCATTAGCTGTTATCCCGTTGCTATTAGGTTTATTCAAACCATTATTTTGTTTTTCCTTTCCTTTGAAATCACTCTTCGATTTGACATCCACTGCCCTCCCGTTTCCATTGACTTTTTTCACTGCAGTTGCTTTGGCAATTCCAATAATTTTATCACTGCCATTAGCTTTAGCGCCGCTAGTCTTTTTGTCCCCTGTAGTCTTGCCCTTACTGTTGCCGGGAGCTTTTTTATGCTCTGCTGCTTTATTATTACCATTAACCTTTTGATCTTTACCAGCTTTAGGGGCAGATGTGGCTTTTGAATGAAGTCCTGCTACAGCTGGCTTAATTTTTGAAAGACCAGTCTGTGCAGCGGTAGGTTTGGCTCTGGCAGGCTTAGCTGGGGCACCACTGGTCAGGGCTGCTGTTACTGACTGAGCAGGTTTTGATCGAGCTGGACCAGTTTTTGTCTTGTTGGGCTTGGCTTTCTCTGGGGCAGTAGACTTAGTAGGTCGGGGCCTGTTGCCCTGTGTAATTTACAGTTGATTCATTTATTTATTGTTTGTTGATTTATTTGTTTTAGCATAGTGATTATATTAAATGTAGTATTTTATTGAATTAGAGAGAGAAAAACACAAAGACAGAGGGGATATCAGGGATGGGTGGGATTGAAAAACAGTGGGGAAGGACAGGAGAAGAGAGAAAGACAAGGTTGGTGTTTGATGACAATTACATTCAGATTGCTGGCAATTGGCTGACTAAGACTGTCGATGGCATTACTGGATACAGCATTCTATGCACGTACGCATTGTGAGACCAAATTTTAAAAGAAGAACTGAACAGGGATTGTTTAATTGCTATCATCTTGGAATTGCAGCCCAAATATTGTGTCCAACACTATGTTGTCCAATGATGCCATTGTCTGTATTAAAAAGCAGCTATTTTGTAAGTACAAAGATTCAGAGCCTGTGGTTTGCAGGGACACTGAGAAATATCGGCTCAAATAAAGCATGTGCTGCTGACAATACAAATGCAGGATGGACACACTGTACTGTCCAACTGTGCTGAGAGAGACAACGACATTCAGAGAGAAACAGAGCTGGCAGGAAAAAGAAACACGCAGATTTGGCACACTTTGCTATTCACATCGCCCCTACAAGGACTGAAGAGTGCTCAATACTGACACACGAGTGAAGGAAACAGTGTAGAGGCCATGTGAATGGCAAATACTGCCCAAGAGGAGGATCTTTCTGATAGACAAGCAGTATCACAAGTCACAGAACGAGGCCTGAGACCTTTGACATGATCCATTAAAGCACTCGCTGTAACGAGTGCAAGTTCATATTTGCCATGTCTGATTTAACCAAGTTATCAAAAGTTATCAAAAGTTATCAAAAGGAAGCAACAGCAGACAGGCAGGTGTGGAAGACCAACATGGATGCAGTCACCTACACTGTATATATAAAGTACATTAAAAAAAAAAATATATATATATATATATATATATGGTATATATAGTGTACATACAGCTCTGGAACAGAAATAAGAAACCACTGCAAAGATGTTCAGTCTCTCGGGTTTGATCTTTTCTAGTACTGAACTGAGCAGCTTCGCCTTCATTTATAAGAACTGCTGACAATATTTCTCCTCATTTCCAAATAACAATATTGTTCTTTAAAGCATAATTTTAAAGGAAACGACCAAAGCATTTACAGCATTTACAGAACCTGAATAATCCAAAGAAAACAAATCTCTCCTTCTCTCTTAAACTAAATGGCAATAATGAGCTTTGAGGAACTTCTAGTAGTGTTTCAGCATCCAGCTGGTCTCCCTGTGAGAGGAGAGTGTGGATTACAGCAGTGTTTTATAGTTATCCTCAGTATATACCATGTGATTCAGGTGATCACTGATCAGTCCCTCATAAAGCTGGTTTATAAACTCCAGTGGACTCAAATTTATTTCCAGAGCTGTAATTAATCATTCTTATAGAGTGGATCATGTAACCATACAAACTTGTAACCATTCTTTCAGGCCTACTGTTGCATTATTGAATTATTTTGTGTTCATAGCTATGATTACTACGAGCGAGTCCATATTTCTCTGCTTAGCTGGATTGACACAGTGGGGCCACGTTCTTCTGAGGTTCCTATTTGGTTGCACATTTTTTGGGGGTTTGTGTGTGAGACAGCGCTGCTATACCTGAGCCTCCAGTGCCTCCACATTCACACATTTAACACAAACATACACAGTGGATAAAGCACAGACACAAATACATCATAACACACAACAACAAACACAAAAATAACATCAGTGTAGAGTTAGCAGGGTCAGAGAAAAGAAGAGATGCAGTCAAAAATGATGGGTGCTGACCAGGGGGCATGACAGAGTAAACGTATTGAACTAATAAAGTTTAATTTCTATCCAGCTATGCTACAAAGACCCAGCAAAGTTTCCATTTAATTTATATATGAACTAACAAATATATTTCCTTAAAACATTTCATCATCTTTCCTTTTTTCACAGGTGTGAGCTGAGAGAGGGACGGAGAGATGGATATTTAAATAGGTAATGACAGAATTCATAGTCATCTTGTTCGTCATAAAAGGACTGGGAGAACGGAGAGGTGCAGTAAGAAAAGAGGAGTGAAGCTACAGAGAATAAAGGAAGAGAAAGTGAAGGAAAAACCAGGCCGAGCTTCAACAGGAACAAACTTGCGCGGTAGAACGAAACAAGATTTAGGGAGAGAACAGAGAGATGAGTGCAAAGTTTAACAAGATGCAAAAACGAGGAACAAGAAGTTCAACAGCGGTCGATATTATACGTTTGAGCAAAAAAAAAACATTGTAAGTATTCCAAGTGTCCTGAATGCAGATGTTTACATGAAACCTTGCTTACGTTTATTTTTATTAAGAAATGAGATTCAGTTCGATGAACTGGTGGCTCTCATGGCAGAGTTTAATGCTTTTATTTCAAACGTCAATTGTTCAGAATATCCCTGTGGGTCTTCTTAGCTCTGAAACCTGAATTAACTAGTTCCATTTTGATAAGAGGAAAAACTAGACTGTTCCTCAACTCTCTAGTTTTTCCTCTTATCAAAATGTATGGCTACTTTGAATTTAAGCTCAGACAACAATGAAGAAGAGACACTTGGGTGGAAAAGTAGAGGCAGGAGGAAGCAAATTTGATGGTGAGCGGGAGACGTAGATGACTGAGGTTTTGAAACTTGTGTCTGTAGTGCTGAAGAAGATTCTGGTTCTTTCTTTAAACTCAGAACACTAAACGATTTTCTGTCGACTGGGATCGAAAGAGTTTAAATCTCTGCCATTGATGATCATGGTACGATGTTAATGGATTTATTACACATGCTTTTATATTATAAAGACTCAAATCCGATTGGCTAAAACTATTCAGCTATCATTAGGTAGAACTCCAATGAATTCCTACACCTTTATCTGTAGCCTAATAAACACTAACACACTCCAAACATGTAAGTGTAGTAAGAAAGTAGTGTAGTAAAAAATTCAAGCTATTAATTATGATAACCATATTTGATTGCTGTAGATTATAAGGGTCCCTGTGACGGAGGTGGTACTCACAGGAGTGTTGGGATCCTGGGCCTGGACTTTGGGAAGCGGAGAGTCACAGTCAGGACTGTAATGCTCACAGAAGTCGTAGGCTGCCTGAGGATTGGAGGCGATCAGTAGCTGCTGAACGTCCCCCTGAAAAGAGGAACCCAGCGGAACATTAAAGAACATCACCAAACATTTCTTTGGATTATTCTAAACTCAAGCTGTACGACTGTAGTTTGACACACTGTGATGTCATACGGCATCCATTCATATTTCACTATAATGAATCGCTAGTCTCAGTCATTATGAACCATAAACATTGAAAATGCCTCACAAAAACAAATTGGGTTGAATCTATTAATTCTTAAATAAATGCTGTTTTGCTCAGCTAAATGTTTTTATATTCTGTATTTTAGAAACTTCTGGATCAAGTATTCTTCTAGGAGCTGGTACCTCCATCTCACCCTTGTTTACACCTGCATCCTGATCAATATACCTGTATGTGTAAATGTACGTCAAATTTGTCTTTATTATGTTTAGCAACATGTTTGAAACCGAATCTGTTGGTTTTGAGCTTTGATTAATTGCATCCAATATTCTTTTTTAGGGTTTATGACTACCAAGCGTGGAACCACTGATCCAAGTCCACGTTTATGATTTTTTAAATTCTAGTTTCCATATAATTACTGTTGGAAGAATTGTTGTTCCTCAATAAGTTGTTCCTATATTTCCTTATTAGGGCTGTAATGATATACGAAACAAAACCAAAATCACTACAGTCACGTCCATGAACTTGTGTGAGGAGGGTGAATCGCAACACAGATACAACCCTTCGCAACTCCTTCCCATATAAAGTTCCTGCCAAGAATCATATGTTTTTCACTGTAATAGGAGGGTTTTCACGTCGAATCGTGGGTTTTGTGTGTCGTTACAGCCCTAATGGATCACCTTCTCTTTATAATCATTGACGAATGAACTTTACCTGAAAAACCTCCTCATCCAGCAGGCGTGCTCCGAACACGGTAATCCCTTTGGTGTCCACCACAGGCTTGTTGCTCCTGGGCAGTGGTCTGGTCATGCGCTTCTTGCAGTCGAGGAGGAGAGTCACGTTCTTCTTTTGGACGGATATGGCGATGCGATGCCACCTGCAAGGACGAGGGGAGACAGGTGAGGCAAGTGAGACAGGGGAGACAGTTGAGGCAAGTGAGGCTGGTGAGACAGTTGAGACAGTTAAGACAGGTGAGGCAGGTGAGAAATGTGAGACAAGGGAGACAGGTGAGACAGTTGAGACAGTTAAGACAGGTGAGGCAGGTGAGAAATGTGAGACAGGGGAGACAGGTGAGACAGGTGAGTTAACCTGTGAAATTACGGCCTGATATGAATGCACACAGTAAACATGAACCTGTGAGAAATGCTGAAACATGTCATAACTAAACATGAACACTTAGGAAACCATGAGAGAATTTTAAACATGTATTGGGATTTTAGCTCATACAAAAATATATTTAATAGTCAACACACACACAGAGACACACACACACACACACACACAATCACAGACACAGATACTGCTCCCACACACACAGTGCTCCCCCACACACACTGATCCCACACACTGCTCCCACACACACTGCTCCCAACAATCTTCTTTCTGAGCGCCGTGTTCCTGACTGCCCACTTCTTGGTGAATTCTGAGATGACTACATATTTTACACACATAAAACACAGACACACACACACAATGAGTTGGGTTTGGTCTGGTTACTGACTTGCCGTCGGCCAGGTTGACCCCGGTGAAGAGAGGGTACTCCTCCGGGACGGGTCTTCGGCTCTGGTCCTCGTACAGGAAGACGGGTGAGCGGCCCAGCTCCATCCCCAGCTGCTGAACGCCCTGCTCGCTGTAGACCGACAGTAGGAAGGCCTGCAGACCCGCTTTGGCCTTCACTAGGGCCATGATGGAGAAGTTCTCCGGGAAACGACCTGGTGAAGAACATAAAAAAATACATGCATAAACATTCTAAAAACCCTGCATGGCTTCAAACAACTTAATCAGGAAAGAAACACTGGAAGAGAAAGAGGAGAATATAAAACAGGTGGAAGTTGATAAATAACATATTGGTACAAAAAACACTATTATTGATCTAACTGTTCAGTGGTAGACTCTTAATAATAAAAGTGCCATTATGGAATATTTAAGTCCTATCAACTGGGAAATAAATTAATTATCACCACCAATGTAACAAAGATTGATTTGGTTTTGGCTTACTTATGAATCTGAATTCAACTCAATTAAATCTCAGGTTTAAAATCCCCCCTATAACAAAAACTCAGTATGTTCATATTTGTCATGATGAGAAGTGAAGTTCCCCGAAAAGTGTACCTGAGAATAGTTGTTTGGTTGGGGCAGAGATCTGGGCCTTCTTAGTGATGCGGTAGGCATGGTCGGGAGTTCCAGATCGGCGAGAGGTACAAAAGCCTGGAACCTTCTGCACACCTTCAGGGAGTGAGGGTAGCTGCAGCACCTTCAAAACATCTACTGGGTCTGTGGAGGCAAACCAGAGAGAGAGATTCGTTACCAGTCTATTAATACATACAGGCCACCAAAACAGTTCAGCACTCTCGGCCTTGCAGCCTTTAACGGCCAAGTAGCACAAAGTGTTTCTTATTCGTCATAATAAGAAATTGTTATTTAGAATATGTTACATTACAAGTTTCCTTTGAATAAGATTTGAGGGTCAAAATTACTGGTGATAAATGCGGTAACCCACCAGTTTTACACAGATGGAGATTTTTTTTTTATGGTAAAATGTTTCTTAGGCATTGTAGTTGTAAATTATTAGGAAAGATATAATATACTAATTTTGTAACATAAACAGTAGTGTAAATTTAGCTAGATTTTCATTTAAAATAGAACTGTTTTAATGTATTTGTACCGTCCACAGAACACAAAGAAAACTCATCTTGCATGTCATTAACAGGCTGCTGGCTGCCTGTGGAACAGAAAATCTCACATTGCCTTTTTAATCTGTTTACAAAGCACCATCGATGTATTTTAATTAAAACACATATTAAAATTTAAAACATTCAATGTTTCTAGTAGTGTTGGTTTCTAGTGGTGTTACTCAAATATATCTAACTTTACTGTTTTTGAACAGTCGAAATGTCCTTCAGGAGGAACTCCAAACTCAGAGGGTTAAACACTACTGTACTCAGATCAGAACTGAATAAGACCCTCTGACCTGTGAGGATTAAACACTGCTGTACTCGGATCAGGACTGAATAAGACTCTCCACCCTCAGAGGATTAAACACCGCTGTACTCAGATCAGGACTGAATAAGACCCTCCGACCTGAGAGGATTAAACACCCGTATACTCAGATCAGGAGTGAAATAGACTCTCTGAACTCATAGGGCTAAACACCGCTGTACTCAGATCAGGACTGAATAAGACATTCCACCCTCAGAGGATTAAACAGCACTGTACTCAGGTCAGGACAGAACAAGACTCTCTGAACTCAGAGGGTTAAACACCGCTCTACTCAGATCAGGACTGATTAAGACACTCCACACTCAGAGAGTTAAACACCACTGTACTCAGATCAGGACTGAAGAAGACGCTCTGTCTTCAGAGGATTAAACACCACTGTACTCAGATCACGACTGAATATGACACTCCAACCTCAGATGATTAAACACCGCTGTACTCAGATCAGGACTGAATAAGACACTCCGACTTGAGAGGATTAAACACCACTGTACTCAGATCGGGACTGAATAAGATGCTGCGACCTCAGAGGAGTAAACACCACTATACTCAGATCAGGAGTGAATAAGACACTGAACACATAGGGGTAAACACCACTGTACTCTGATCAGGACTGAATACGACGCTCCACCCTCAGAGGATTGAACAGTCCTGTACTCAGATTAGAACAGAATAAGACTCTCTGAACTCAGAGGGTTAAACACCACTGTACTCAGATCAGGACTGACTAAGACGCTCCACCCTCAGAGGATTAAACAGCACTTTGCCCAGATCAGGACAGAATAAGACTCTCTGATCTCAGAGGGTTAAACACTGCTGTATTCAGTTCAGGACTGAATAAGACGCTCTGCCCTTAGAGGATTAAACACCACTGTACTCAGATCAGGACTGAATAAGACACTCCAAACTCAGATGATTAAACCCCACTGTACTCAGATCAGGACGGAATATGACACTCCATCTTCAGAGGATTAAACACTGCTATACTCAGATCAGGACTGAATAAGACTCTCTGAACTCAGAGGATTAAACACCGCTATACTCAGATCAGGACTAAATAAGACTCTCTGAACTCAGATGATTAAACACTGCTGTATTCGGATCAGGACCGAATAAGACACTCCACTCTCAGAGGATTAAACACCACTGTATTCAGATCAGGACTGAATGAGACACTCCACTCTCAGAGGATTAAACACAGCTGTTCTCAGATCAGGACTGAATAAGACACTCCACTCTCAGAGGATTAAACATCACTGTACTCAGATCAGGACTGAATAAGATGCTCCAACCTCAGAGGAGTAAACACCACTATACTCAGATCAAGAGTGAATAAGACTCTGAACACGTAGGGTTAAACACCGCTGTACTCTGATCAGGACTGATTAAGACGCTCCAACCAAAGAGGATTGAACAGCCCTGTACTCAGATCAGGACAGAATAAGACTCTCTGAACTCAGAGGGTTAAACACCAATGTACTCAGATCAGGACTGAATAAGATGCTCCGACCTCAGAGGAGTAAACACCACTATACTCAGATCAGGACAGAACAAGACTCTCTGAACTCAGAGGGTTAAACATCGCTGTACGCAGATCAGGACTGAATAAGACACTCCACTCTCAGAGGGTTAAACACCACTACCCAGATCTGGACTGAATAAGATGCTCTACCTTCAGAGGATTAAACACCACTGTACTCAGATCAGGACTGAATAAGACACTCCACCCTCAGAGGATTAAACACCACTGTATTCAGATCAGGACTGAATAAGACACTCCGCCCTCAGAGGATTAAACACCACTGTACTCAGATCAGGACTGAATAAGACCCTCCGAACTCAGAGGATTAAACACCACTATTCTCAGATCAGGACAGAACAAGACTCTCTGCTGAACGCAGAGGGTTAAAGACCGCTGTACTCAGATCAGGACTGAATAAGACTCTCCACCCTCAGAAGATTAAACACCACTGTACTCAGATCAGGACTGAATATGTTACTTCGCCCTCAGAGGATTAAACACCACTATTCTCAGGTCAGGACTGAATAATACTCTCTGAACTCAGAGGGTTAAACACCGCTGTACTCAAATCAGGACAAAATGAGACAATCCAACCTCAGATGATTAAACACTGCTGTACTCAGATCAGGACAGAATAAGACAATCCAACCTCAGATGATTAAACACCGCTGTACTCAGATCAGGACTGAATAAGACACTCCACTCTTAGAGGATTAAACAGCACTGTACTGAGATCAGGACTGAATAAGATGCTTCGACATCAGATGACTAAACACCACTATACTCGGATCAGGAGTGAATAAGACTCTCTGAACTCATAGGGTTAAACACCACTACACTCAGATCATGGGCCTAGCTAATGGGGGGTAAACGTGGACGATTCATGGGGCCCAGCATTCCGGGGGGGGCCATCGATACCCTCTAATATTTAACCATCCATTAGAGTAAAAATCTTCACAAAGTTATTCATTTGATCTTTATTGTTTTTTTTAATCCAATTTATTAACGAAATGTAATGAGGATTTGAATTGTTGTTTAGTTTGTTAAGTAACAATATTTGTATAGCCAGACCACCCACAGTCCCGTCACCCCACCCCCCCCACCCAACATCTTCCACCACTTGGTACGGCCCAGTTTACATTAGTCTAGTGAAAAATGTTCCGCTAGATGTCAGTGTCGCTAGACAGCAGTCAAGCCGAAGTCTGGTTCTCAAAAGCGCAAAGAGAGGAAAGAGGGAGAGGAGAGAGCGAAGAAGGGTAGACAGTTGGTCACCCACTTTTTCTCAAAGAAAGGTATATTTAGTCAGTTGGTCATTTACTCACTCACTTTATAGCCAAAAGTGCTAACTGAACTGATTTATCTTGCTTGGAAGTTCGTTTCTCCTGTCATTCATAAGAATAACATATCATAGACCTGAAAATGAGGGTGTAAACTTCTTTGTCCAC
>JBBKCR010000132.1:7960-12170 GCA_037577295.1 Ladigesia roloffi | reverse complement strand
AGGGAAAGACTGAGAGAAAGAGAGAGAGAGAGAGAGTGAGCGAGGGAAAGACTGAGAGAGACAGAGAGAGGGAGAAGAAGAGGGAGAGAGTGAGAGAGAGAGAGAGGTAAAGACAGAGAGAGAGAGACAGAGACAGAGAGAGAGAGAGAGAGAGAGAGAGAGAGAGAGAGAGGGAGAGGGAGACAGAGTGAGAGAGAGAGACAGAGAAAGGGAGAGAGAGAGAGACAGAGAGAGAGAGTGAGACAGAGAGAGAGAGAGAGAGAGAGGGAGAGAGGGAGAGAGAGACAGAGTGAGAGAGAGAGAGAGAGAGACAGAGAAAGGGAGAGAGAGAGAGAGGGAGAGGGAGAGAGGGAGAGGGAGACAGAGTGAGAGAGAGAGAGAAAGAGAGAGAGAGAGGAAAAGACAGAGAGAGAGATGCGCTGCCAGGGGTGCATGCTGCTGTGTGTATAAATAGAGGTGCCCCTCTTGCCGTGAACACTTGGTGTTATTTTTAGCTCCGATGTTTGTCCTGTTTCCTCCATAATTGATAAAGATGCTGGGCTGCTCGGCGACTGTTACATCGCGGCATCAAGCGGTGCACCATGGGAGATGTAGTCAGGGGGAGACGCGGGCGGGACGTTTAAGACTCGAAGGCATTTGGATTTCTATCCTCACTTCTGTCTAAACGCCCTGTCAGAGATTCAGCAGTTTCTTTTTCACACGGCCTTCATATTCTGGTCTGAGAGAGAGAGAGAGAGAGAGAGGGAGAGAGAGAGAGTGAGTCTGAAAGACTGAGAGACAGAGACAGAGAGAATGAGATAGAGAGAAAGAGAGAGATGGAGAGAGAGTAAAAAGAGAGAGAGAGAGATAAAGAAAGAGCGAGAGTGAGTGAGAGACAGAGAGGAAGAGAGAAAAAGAGAGAGAGAGAGAGAGAGAGAGGCCTCAGATGACTATGTGCTCATTAATAGGAATATGTGTGGGCCTGATTATCCTGGTGTGGTTCGAGTGCCAGGATTCTATAATCAGGCTGCAGGAGGGTTTGGGCTGGTGGTGGAGATCTGCTGGGGTCCGATTGCTGTGCACGTCAGTCACATGTCTGTCTGTCCATCAGGACAGTGCTCTGGCATGAGGAGACGGGCGGCGTGGCATGAGGGGCACTCTGGGTGCCTTTTAGTGGATAACACACTCGCCAACTGTGGGTGGAGAACTTGTCAGGGACGTCCTAGATCACCTTCACGTCACACTCAGAGTTACAGATACATTTGTAAGCGGCGTTGAAAACATCAGGCCGGAATGTCTGGGTCCTGAACGGGCTGCGCCGGGTTTAATAGGAGCCACGCCAGGGTTACGAGCTAGGCTCCTCTTCAAAAGGGTCGTAAACAGGCCATTAGCCACCCAGACGTGGCCACGCCCATCAGCAGGTAATGGACGACTCTGTGGCTTGCATGAGGGGCGCTAATAACGGAAGGGAGGTTGTGGGGATCGTTCAGCATTAAGAGAATGAGGTCATGCCAGGTCAGCTTTCTCCTCGAGGATGCTTATTCCTTAAAGTGCTCTGGGAGGTGAGGTGGGGGGGTCGGGGGAGTGGGGGGGTATATCAGGTCACACACCCGGACCATCAGGCAGATAGACGAGGTTGAACCTACACTGGGACCTGATGTAATGACTAACAGTCAATCGCTCCTTCAGCTCGGAGTGTTTCTGTACTGGAGTCACCAGGCTCAGTGTGGGTTTACTTTATTTTATGGTGAAAATAGAGTAAATAACTTCTGATGGGTTGATCTCGTGTTTTCTAGTGGACCACGGTTCTGCTTGTGTGTTCTAGTGGATTATTGTTCTGTTTGTGTGATCTAGTGGATCACTGTTCTGTTTGTATGTTCTAGTGGATCACTGTTCTTTTTGTGTGTTCTAGTGGATGAATGTTCTGCTTGTTCACATTCGACTAGATCACTGTTCTGCTATCATACATTTCTTCTTATGGGCATTCGTAGTTCTATTTGATCACTCTTCTGATCACGTACATTCTAGTAAATCACTTTTGTGATCATATATGTTCTAGTAGATCACTCCTGATCATGCACGTTCAGGGAGATCGCTCCCCAGATGATGTACTATATGTTCTAGTAGATCAATCCTCTGGTCATATACATTCCAATAGATCACTCTTTTGGTCATGTAGATTCAAGCAGATGTATGTTCTAGTAGACCATTCTTCTGATGATGTACATTTTAGTAGATCACTCTTATGGACATGTACATTCTAGTAGATCACAATTCTGATCCTGTAAATTTTAGTATCATGTGTTTGGTCATGTAGATTCAAGTAGATGTATGTTCTTGTTGGTCACTCTTCTGACCATATACATTCTAGTAGATCACTCTTTTGATCATGTACATTCTAATAGATCACTTCTCTGGTCATATACCTTCTGTTAGATCACTCTTCTGGTCATGTATGTTCTAGTAGATCACTCCTCTGGTCATAAACATTCTAATAGATCACTCTTCTGTATATATATTTTCTTGTAGATCATTGCTGATCATATATGTTCTTGTAGATCACTCTTCTTATAATGTACAATCTAGTAGATCACTCTTTTGATAATGTACATTTTAGAGTATAATGTATGTATGTTCTAGCTCAGGCATCACCAAATGGCGGACCGCGGTCCGGATCCGGGCCGAGTGAATTTTCTGTCTGGACCCGTGACCAGTCTGGTAAATTCACGAAATTGAGTAATTTTTTAATGGAACATTTTTTTGGACGGTCGTGACTGTTGACAGCGGGCGCTGCTACTCCAGTTAATACAACAACAGCTTCACTTGTTAGTTTACTAGTGATGGAAAGTTCGGCTTATTTCAGACGTTTTTCTTCTGGCGCGGCTCCCAATGAGGAAATTGATTGTCTGCCAGAACTTGTTTGCCGTCCGCGGGAGGGTTATATTTGACACATTATACTGCAAACAGACACTTATAACTGCTAAAATATCTTGAAAAACCTTTAAAATTATAATATGTGGTTCTCAAGCTGCCAAAAAGTGATTACGGCTTATAACTTGTTACTGTCACATGTTAAAAATTCCTAGTTCTCAATTTTAATGTTTCTTTAAAGGTATTTCCGCAGTTATAAGGGACTGTTTGCATTATAATGTGTCACAGTTAACCTGCAAAACGACTCGTAGATACTGACCCAAAACCCGACCCGAGGAAAATAACAAACACGTTTTCATCGATAATGGAATGTGTTTTATGACTTAAATGTATTTGCCTGGGACTCCTTCTATTTATGGTAAAGGAAATAGTTGTGCACTCAGTTCATTTTCTGCGTTGGAAATGAACTATACATTTTAAGTAAACTATATGAACATGTAGAAATAGGGGACGGCTATAAGACACGAGATGGAATTCAGTTCAGTCCTTCTACTGGGACGAAATGTAATAACTGGACCTCAGTGTTTTTTAATTGAATACCCTTGTTCTAGCTGATAACTCTTCTTACCCTATACATTCTAGTAGATCACTCCTCCGTTTATGTATGTTCTAGTAAATCACTCTTGATCATGAAGGTTCTAGTAGATCACAGTGTTACTTAATGTGACGTCACTTTCCCGCACACGTGAACAGGGGTCGCTCGGAAGGCCGGTGTCTACGCAGAGACGGACCGCTTGACTCGGCGCTAATTACTCTGTGTAACAGAGTGTGAACGCTTTTCTCTCAAACATTTAATTAAAGCCAAAGTTGATCGTTTTTAATTAAATAGCGTGACGGAAAAGGGTTATTCAAATGCACGGGGCGACTGGCAAACTTGCGGTTTGTTTTAATTAGTCTTCCTTCAGAAGGAGAACATCTCCAGCCCCAATCTCCAGGTTGGTATTTGTTTTCGGTACCAGGAGGCATGAAAGCACCGACTTATACTGATTTGTAAAAGATAAAGCCTCGACAAGAACGGATTTTATTCTGCTCTCTCGCTCTCTCTCTCTCTCTCTCTCTCTCTCTCTTTCTCTCTAACTATCTGTCATGCATCTCTTGCAGCTCTTGCCTCCATCTGATCTGTGTCGCATGAACTGATAAAACGTATATATATTGAGGCCACACAAAGGTCAGATCAGGTTTATTTATGCAGCCTGTTTTCACACATGAAGGTCATTCAGTGTGCGTCGCCAGAATGGAATAAAGTAATTAACAATTCAGGAGGTAGAAGAAGAAGAAGAAGAAGAAGAAGAAGAAGAAG
>JBBKCR010000132.1:460-2960 GCA_037577295.1 Ladigesia roloffi | reverse complement strand
TTCACAGTGCAGTGAAGTTTTACCATTTTTTACTACTGTTTAAAAACACAAACACACAGAAGCCCCATAGTCTTGAATCTGTACCTCTCTCCTGTTGGTGTATCCAAAAAACTCCCATATGGCGACTTCACATGCTTCACTGGTGGAAATAAAGCGAGTTACATTGTTTCCCTCTGCTGGTGTTTAGTACGGTGGAGTGAGGCATCACTTTCTGAATGTCCTGTCCAGGCGAGTCCAGCCGGTCCGTGGATAGGCCTGTCAGAATCAACACTTTTAACAGCACCAACAGAAAGTTTTGAGAAGCCTTTACCAGTAATTAATCATGCCAATTTAATTCATGCTAATTGTGAAACCGGTTAATCATTACATCCCTAGTTATATTGTCAATTCATTGTATCGTTTCTGTCATAACTTTTACTTTGTTGCTGTATGTTGCTCTATGCTACATGGAGAGGAGTCCACAGTTGACAATAAAATGACTTGGACCTTGAAATAGAGTTCTCAGTGGACAGTTTTGAATGACTCTTTCCTGAAGAGCGTAGATTGCGATGCCTCAAGAGGAATAAGCCTTTTATTACAACCGGCATAACCCTATATAAGGTTTATTCCAAAGTTGTATAATAATCAAAACATAATTAGCAAAACCACCCATTATATCCATTAAGTGAGACAAAAGGTATTCGTAGACATGAAAAAAGGTGATAATAGAAATTAATTGACGTGTTATATTATCTTATGAAATGTGGCAAAAGAAATATCATAAAGGATTTTAAAGAACTAAGCATCGTTGCATCAAAAATGTTTTATTTAACAATGCTATGTAATGACATGATTGCAGTTTGATTCCTGGTGTAAACTGACTGGCTTTAAGTAGAAATGGAACCTCTCTGGCATAACTAGTTCTAGACTTTGAGAGCAGGCTATAAAAAAAGTCCCAAAAGATCAAGCAGTAATTTCACTACATGCAATAAAATGGTTGTGTGAATGTAGAGCTTGGGTAAATCAGCCCAGTCTCAGACAACTGTCGTTCTTCTTACGTAATTACTGTCGGTGCTTGTGGAAATTGATCAGCTTCCATGCATTTGTTTATAGTTGGAATGATGTGGGAATGAGTTTGATGCCTTTACTTTGATCCTGCTATCCTCTTTATACAAGTAGTTTTATTCAACATTGCTGTGCAATGACATGATTGCAATTCGATTCCCGGTGTAAGCTAAATGAATGGCTTCAAACAGAACTGGAACCTCTCTGGATTAAGTAGTTCTGGACTTTGAGAAGGTAGAACAGGCTTAAAAAGGTCCCAAACAATCGAGCAGGAATTTCAAGCCATGTACACTACGAAACCAAAACCCTTAATTTTACTCCTTAATATAACCTCATTTCCAGGAAAGTAAGGAATATTAAGTCGGAAAAGTGCACAGATTAAGTCTGATTAAAGGGTAAAACTACTGAATTTTTCACTTATTTTTTTAATTTGCCCCTTAAATAACTGAGCCTCCTGAAGAAAGTGTCTTATGTTTAAGATTAAGTGGTTTCACACTCATACCTTCAATCCACTTTTAAGGTCAAATTAAGGGAATGTTTTTCAAATTAATGGCCAATTTAAGCATATTTTGAGGAACATTGTGTTTCATAGTGGTAATACCCCTGTGTGAATCTAGAGCTTGGGCTAGTTGTAAATCAGCCCAGTCTCAGCCAACTTCATTTTTACTGTTGGTGCTTGTGACCTTGGGTGGAGATGATCAACTTCCAGGTGTTTGTTTATAGTTAGAATGATGTGGGAATGAGTTTGAGGCCTTTTCTTTGGTCCACCTATCCACTTTATACAAGATACCCTATAATATCTAGTAGCGAGATACTGTCCGGGGGGTCCCTGTGCCTCCTGATTACAAACCCATCCTCCCTTACAGCGCGAGGCGGAAAACCTGGTGTGGTCCGGAAAGTCGTCTGTGTATTTATGAAACACTATCCAGAGTGTTTCTGTTGCTGGAGCATCTGTTTCCACACCTTCTACAGGCCGCGATCGATTGAAGCAGATATTTTTCACTGGAGTTTGCTGTTTCCCCCCGGCCGGCCGATAATGAACAGGCGTTTCGGGGCGAGAAGGCCTCTCTTGCTCTCCCCCTGTTTCTCTCTCTCTCTCTCTCTCTCTCTCTGATGGGTCAGCCTTTCGCCTCTTTGTGCTGCACTGGGAGCTAATGAGGGATGCTGAGGCAGAGCGAAGCCGCCTCAGCCGCATGCGGACTTCTCCGCCTACTGAGCGCCGTGTGCTAATGGGGACTGCAGAACAGGCCTCTGGGTGCAGGAACACCTCTGTATTTCTGCACTGCAGGGGTAGAGCCTTTTTTTAGCGCTTCGCATCGTTAGATTTGTGATTCCGGACCTCCATAGAGCCAGCATAAGCCTGTGTTTGGTAAGGGGAGGACGCGTGGGCCCGCGAATGCGGCTTAAATATAGGTTTTAGAAGGTGACGTCCTGTGGCGCATGTCGCAGAGAGGCT
>JBBKCR010000131.1:35997-47555 GCA_037577295.1 Ladigesia roloffi | reverse complement strand
TAATGGGAGTGTGGTGCTGTGTGTGAGGGTAATGAAAGTGTGGTGCTGTGTGTGATGGTAATGAGAGTGTTGTGCTGTGTGTGAAGGTAATGAGAGTGGTGTGCTGTGTGTGATGGTAATGAGAGTGTGGTGCTGTGTGTGATAGCTGGGTATTTCTAAACTTTTGGCCATCTGAATGCTGGGAAAGACCCACAAACTAGATGGGTCAAGCACTTCAGAGAATGTTTGGATGCATTTTTGCAAAACAAGACTTTAGTCTTCTTAATGATTTGCTGCATAAAGGTCAAATACAGTTTTGCGACCTTATCTAAACTGATTGTCATTGATTGTGTGTGCGTGTGTGTGTGTAATGGACAGTGATACATCGTCTGCAAGTTTTTATATAAAAGCGGATGAGATGGAGCTTTATTTAGTGAAGGAGGGTCGTTAGTTGGTGTCTATGCTGTTCCACCCTGTTATTCACACCAGAACATCTCTATACAAAAAAAACAAACAACTCACATACAGCTAACACAATAAAACAAACAAATCAGAGAGAAGAAGGAAACACATTAAAGAAGAAATAGAAACATAATACCAGCAAATATAAATAGTTTGTAATATATAACAAGCTCAGCCTACTATAGGATGTAAGCTCTAAAAATTGAGTTTTTGTCTTTTTTTCATTATAATACGACTAAATAAAGACAGGCGAAACGAGAAAGTCAAAATCAGGTGGTCAGAAGAAACTCAGTGGAAAAAAGACAGTTAAACATGAGTTAAATAAACAAAATCAAACATCGTTGTGTTGCTTCAGATTGTACGGGGTCACACAGAGTCGTACAAGTTGGTATGACATGGCCATGTGTGGATTCAAATCCTCTTTTAGGCTTAAACTGCTGCCTCTGTAAGTGTGGCACTGAGGAAAAGACTCCACACTGTTTTCCTAAACAGAACTGTCACTCAGAAACTGGCAGATCAGATCCGTTTGGCATCCAGTGTCTGTCTGTCTGTCCATTTGTCCATCTGTCTATCTGCCTGTCCACTTGTCTGGCTTTCTGTCTGTTGCTCCATCCGTCTGTTTGTCCGTTTGTCTGCCTCTCTGTCTGCGTTTGTGGTGGTGAACAGGAAACAGGACAAGTGTAAGGTCCACACATCTGTCTCATACTCACACACACACACACACACACACACTTTACAAATACAGACAAGCCGCACCCAGAAGGTGGGTTGGCGGTGGTGGGGTGGGTTGTCTTCAGTGTAGCTATGGCAACAAAAATATCAACAAAGATTAAAACAAAGAAATGTTTGCGTATATAAACACAATGGCCTTGTTTTGGTTAATAGGAAAGAGTTATTAATTCATAAAAAAGATAAACAGATAAATGTACAGGTGAGACTGTCCAGGGGAGCGGCAGTGAGCTCTCACGTCTGCCTCAGTGCTGGAGGGAATCCTACCACTCCCAATATGGCCAAACTGGAGCGGAAAAATCAGGGTGGGGTGACGGGGCTTGGCATAAATTATTTGGCAACTAGTTAAGAGAACCAGACAAACAGTGTGTATGTGTGTGTGTGTGCGTGAATGTGTGTGTGTGTGTGTGTGTGTGTGTTTGTGTGTGTGTGTTTTAATGTTTCATGTATAAAGTTTTGGTCTCAAAAAAGTTTTGGTGTTTGTTTAATGTGTTCAGGCTGTGTGTGGGGGGATGTGTGCTTATGAGACTAAGAATATCTACTCTGTGTATTAAGATCACACTGGAGTTGGGACAATGAGTTTGTACAGTGTGATATTTTTATATTAATGAGTGTAACTAAGCCTCAGAGCAGTGAGTGCAAGTTAGCATGATGCTAACCGGTGGTAGTCATTAGCCTCGTAACTCCAGTGCTAAAACCAAACAAGCAACCCGTCAGAGTCTCAGCTCATCAACTGCATTTGGGAAAAGGGAGATATTGCTGAATTTTCTTTTCACCTTAAATGGTCTGTTTATCAGACCACATTCAACATATTCACATCACTGTTTTAATAGTGTGTTGTGTTCCAAAGTCGTAGTCTAAGTGACCTGTTCTCCATTCATCCCTCGCTCACCTCCCACCCACATGTCTTAATTCAGGTCCCATTTATCATCTTCATCATCATCCTCACCCCCATGTATATATTCGTCTCTGGTAGGGTGTGTGTGTGTTTGAGTTAAAAGAGGGTGGTATTTACAGGCTGTGCCCGGTGAGTGAGGGCCACATATGAAGGCTATCCAGGTGCCATTCAGGCCAACATTATCATCATCTTCATCACCATCCTCCTTCTGATAACCCCCATGCCTATGTGTCTGTCTCTGGCTGAGTGCGTGTATGTCATGGCCGAGAGAGGGTGGTATACACTGGCTGTTCCCAGTGGGTAGGGCTGTGTGACTGCGGGCCGGATGCAGGGTCAGTGATAGCGGTGTAAAGTGGCCTCTGTGCGGGGCCCATGTAAGAGAAGGCAGAGTAAAGGCCGGAAGCCTGGCCGGAGTGGGCGTAGTAGGAGCTGGAGGCCTGATGCTCGGCGTAATCTGCAAATGGCGCCGCCCTGGTGGCTAGCGAAGGAAACGCAGAGCTGTAGTGTGGCAGACTGAGTGGCGTGTAGGTCACATGAGATCCAGTGGGCGTGGCTTCGCTGGAAAAATGCGCTTCACTTTTGATTTGCGTCTTCCCGCCACTATCTGAACCTAAATGCTGCTGTTTGGACAGCCAAGTGGCGGAGTGGCCGCTGGCGGCGGCGAGAGCCGAGGAGATGCCGTAGGAATAGGGGGCGGAGCTGGAGCTGGCCGACGCCCCCGAGCTCTGCTGGTGGTGGCCGTTGGGCGGCAGGTACTGGTCAAACTCGTTCACATCGAAGGGCTCCATGTTGGCCATCACCTCGTGGCTGATTTCGCCGATGTCCACGTTGCCGAAGTCAATGTGCGGTTTGCCGCCACCGGACGCAGAAGAAGAGGCGGAGCTGCCGTCTGACCCCACCCCCAGCGAGCCCCGGCTGCTGGCCCCACCCTCTCTCTTTCCTTCTCCAGATTTACCTCCCTGGAGTTCGGTTTTGGGGGTGGTGGGGGGCGTCGGGGGGCTATGGTTTGAACCTGCGTTAAGAATGTCCAACAAACAATTACAAATAAGAAACTGATTGTGATTTATAATGCAAATTAGAGACTGAGTGGAATTGAGCAAAACAGTAGAATATTGGGATAAATAATTAGAATTATGTTCCTGATAAGTGGAATAATGAGCTGAATAACTGAAATTCTGTTTCTGTGATGTGCAGATGTTGAGTGAATTTGTGTCTGAATGGTGGTGGGGTGCCAGAGTGAGAGCTAGTTCGTCTTAGTCCTCTGGAGCAGTTAGAGGATCAGACTCACCTGCAGCGTGAGGGTGGTGTCCGTCTCCCAGCGGAGAGCCCGCCCCACCTCCGTGTGCCACCTCCAGGTGCAGGCTCTTGTAGTGTGACTGACTGTGGCTGACCTCACCGTCGGCGTGGCCGTCCGGCTCCGAGCTGGAACCCGGTTTGCCGTTCTTGCGTCTGCGTGGCTGGTACTTATACTCAGGGTAGTCTTTTTTATGCTGCTTCCGAAGACGCTCCGCCTCCTCAATAAATGGCCTCTTATCATTCTCATTCAGCAGCCTGCCATAAACATACACACAACACATACATGTCAGGTAAGCGATGGGTGCTCCAACATGAACACCTGATTCAGTGCAGAAATGGGAACCGTGATAAAATCTGAAGCTATTTACATTTTATATTGGTACGATATATTGAATATTGCAATTGTTTCTCTATACAGCACTTTTGCTTTCATAAAAAAAAAAACGATATTGTTCACTTGTATACAATATATTCAATCACTTTAATGGTTATAAACTTTAAGAGCTATTAAAGTTGAGCAATATAAAAACTGTAAACGTAATGCTGTAAAATGGTAAATAATGAAATGTATAGAGGTGAAATGTGTGAGTGTACTCCAGTTCTGGTTACATCTAAATGAATTTTATCACTGGGATCAATGATCATAACCTCTGCCAGGAACCCCCAAAATGCTCCCAGACCCCTCAGGTAACATAGTGTTGAAGAAGGGAGAGGAATATTGCTGTCCTGTTGTAAATTTGCTGGTCAAGGCTCCTGATCAGATGACTGGCAGACAATTAATGATGGAGAAATTTAGAGAAATAAAAATAACTGACGCAATTACAGTATCATTGCAGGCTGAAGCAGCAAAAAAGCTCCAGCAGTTCTGGCCTCTTTCTGTGTTTTTCTGCTGAAATTCAGCTGAGAGTCTTAAAGCATTAAACCTGCTTTAGCTGAGCTTTTCTGACACGCTCTGGTTTTGGTTGCTTCTCATTTCTGTGTTTTATCTGCTCAGTAACTTCATCATTAACTAACAAGCTGAATCAGGAAAATCCAAGCAAAAACACTCACAAATACACAACATGGGACACCCTCGTTAAAATGAATCCACAAACTAGTTTCTCTGTGTCAGCAGTCACCGCCCCTCCCTAATGGGTTAATGTGTTAGTGTGTGTGTGGATGGATGACACTGTGGGGACATTTGCCTGAGTGTGTTTTACTCTTTGTGCCAAGAACCGTTTATTTACACCCATACGTAACCCCATGATCGCACACACACACATACACGCACACATTAGCACAATGTGTTCTGTAACAGTGTTGTCCGTTAGGCTGGTCAGCATTGGTGAGGGTTTTTTCCTTTTGAGCCGTTGCTGTTTGCATTAATCTGGCCACACTGGACTATGTTTGGTCCAGTGTGCTTAACAATCTCAGGGAGGTCAGAGAGTGTGTGTGAGCCAAAATCTCTGCTTCAGCTCTGTTTACTCCCAAACAACAGCAGAATGTGAGTGATTGTAATTAACTGTGTGTAGTTTAAAGAAAGGGGCTCAGCCTCAGCACTGACCCAAAAACTAAATTACTTTCATCTCCTACAGCCTGAATTTTCACAGCATTTAATTTAGCCTTTAATAAATCCTAGTTTCCAAATTCATGAGGCTTTGAATAAAATGTCCACTGTTATTGTTTTGTTCACAATATTTGAATTGAGTCCATGTGCGTTGACAAAAAAAACAGAAAACCCTGAAATCAGGCAGAAATGAGAAACTATGTTGAATTAGTACTTCATTAAAGTGGACTGATGTACATCATTCCCACATGAATAAAATATATTACACCAACACAGCAAAACTGTGTTGATGAAATAAAATGAATTATACTTTATTCATACAAGATGTATATGCATGCGTGGACCATCAATGATCAATGTAAACACGTTAATGTATCAGTTTTGTCATTATTTTTCAGTAATGGTGAGCAGTAATCTTTAAGATAGTGGATCACCTTTCGATGAGCAGTTGTTAGTAGTGACAATGTAGGATCAGTAGTGAATTAACAAGGGTCAATTTTGGATCAATAGGGGTAGATAGTAACACTATCAATACCAGTAATTTATCAGTGGTGAACTAATAGGTGTCAACTGTGGATCAGTTGTGGTCAACTGTTTTATTACAGCAGTCAAATTTGATTTGAATCACATTAATTTTGGGTCATAATCATTAATACTTAGTAGAGCACCCACTTGTTATGGCCAGAACAGCGACCTATCCAATTTCTGCTGAAAATTCCTTTTTCAAATGTGAAAATGTTATAAAGGCACAAACAGTGCTTAACGAGAGTTGACCTTTTGACCTCACCTCCACAGTTTGCCCAGTGTTTTGCTGAGCTCGGCGTTGTGCAGGTGTGGGTACTGATCGGCCAGTTTCCTCCGCGCTGCCTGGGCCCACACCATGAAGGCATTCATGGGCCTCTTCACATGGGGTTTGCTCTTGTTACCCGAGTTGACGCGGACAGGCATGGGCACCAGTGTCCAGTCATAGCCGTTGAGCACCTGGCTGACGGCCTCGCGGATCCCGATGGGGAAGCGGTCGTCCTCCTCATCTGTTTTGCCTGAGATGCCGCCGGACAGCCTGGAGCCGTCCTCACCACTCAGTGGGGGCTGCTGGCTGGGCAGAGGAGAGTCAGCCCCGCCCCCTGCTGCACGGGATGAGTGACAGGGTGACAAAGAATGACCATCATCTGACACTCCTGGACTCATCTCCACCTCCGACAGACTCTGCTCCTCTCCGGACATCTTCACTCGTTCTCTGGAAGGAGACCTAACACCTGCTACAACTGCAGCACGCTCTGTTACCTTTAACCTTTATTGGAAACCGTCCACTCTTTTGGAGATATATTATCTACACAGAAATCAGGTTTATTGTTTAAGCTTCTCCTTTTCAGGAAAGCCCTCACTGGTGTGCCTTGGCCATTAGGGTGATTCTGTTCCAGTGTAAAGTCCTTTCCATTCGTGTGGTGCCTCTTTCTGCTCCAACAAACACCTCCACCCTGCCCTCGCAGCCTGAGCAATGCTGTAAGACCTGCTGTCCTGAAATAAACAAAAACAGAAACATTTAAAACAGGTCAGAATCTGATTCTGTCTCAAATGGACCCCTGGTCCCTGGGTAGGAAATCATTATAGACCAGGGGTCGTAACTGTCCCAGTTTAATTTAATGCTTGGGTCCTTTTTGTAACTGGTTAAAATCAGATGCACTTCATTTACAATAGAGAACAGTAAAAGATAAGCCATAATTTTTATTTTTTGCCTTGATTATTGAACTAGAATGACAGAGTTCTACATTAACATGCAGTAACTAAGGGACTGTTTTTAAGATTCTGTACTGTAAATTGAGATTCTGTCAGCGGTACTTTATTAAATGTTATCACCATCACTCAAACATTTATTTAAATATTGTGACATGCCTCCTGGACTTTTATTAGCCAGTAGCATATCACTGAAAAATAAAGCTATCTTTAAGACCAATTTTATTTAAGAACTGGGAATTAAGTCACTATGGTAAACTTCACACATTTTATCTAAACAAAAAACACAGCTAAATGCTAAATCACTAGCCAAGGCAAATGTTAACAAGCGATGTCATCAATTTAGTGGATGGGTTGGGTGTTTTATTGTTTCAGTATATTTAATCTTTTAATAGTGAAATTTTCAAAATGGAAAGAAATGTAAGAACTGTTTACTGGAAAGTTTAAAATGCCACACACATATGTGGTGCTTTAGCACTTAGCTAACTGCTAGCTGACTAGCTGGCTGCATGGATGTTAGCAATTGTAGCCAAGCAGCTCACAAAGAGTGATAGGATATTAGCATTTAAATTTCAGTGGATGAATATAATTTCTGTGCAATTTCTGCTCTAAACCCCCATAGAAAGCTAGGTGACCTCGGGCTGGATTTGGATGCTGATGTGGGCCAGGAGACTGGGTCTGGTCTGGGTTAAATGAATTCATATTTCAAGTGAGATTTTAGGGCCTCGTCATAATCAGATGGTGGCGTCAATTTGGCCTAGCCGCCCTGCTACAGTGGATGTATGTACATATATATATATGTATGTATGTGTGTATTATTCTAGCTTAGCCATGTCTCCTGCTAACAAGCTACTGTTTAAGGTTTGGCAGTTATTGCAGGATCCCCAGAGGGAGCAGCCTGGAATAATCCGCGTCCGCAGCAGCACAGGGCCCCGCTTCATCCAGACCTGGCTGGGTAAACACACGGGCGGGCCACTGCAGGAAACACTAACCACGCGTGTGTGTATGTGCGTGTGTGTTGCACCACTGAATTGGTCAGTGTTCACGGGTAGAAATGTACGCAACAGATTTCCGTACAACTACAAACTCTTCCACTCTGCTCAGAACCGGTCCATCTTAGCTTCGCCTTCCAGTGTTCCACTTTTAGCCTCAGATCATTAGTCTTATCAGCCTAAAATGACTAAACCTGCTATTAATCAGCTAAACAGTAGTAGAGATGAGGTCTTCTAATCTTGTTCATTTTATTTTCAGAATCCATTTAACGTAATACCCTAAATATATATTCCCCTAAAACATTCAGAAGGGCCAATAGCTATAATTTACCAGGGCTAGCACTAGAAGTTCATCTAAAACACAGTTTACCCAAATAGACAGATACAATTACTTACTTGATTGATCTTACTGGGTTATGAATTGATTCATTCATACTTTCCTGGGTTATTGGGACACAGGCCCAAAATTTAAACAATATACACAATAGCATCATGACAACCTTACTGCTATCTGGACACCCTTAACCATATCTGGTGATTTTGTGCTGAATGTTTTCTGGTACAGCTCAATGTGATTTTTAAAGTTCACTCTTCGCCCCATAGTTCATTTACAAATATCCATACAATTAAATGTCTCTACTCATTTTAATGTGCTATTTGCTTGATGATAAAGAGTAAAGGCCACATTAACTGTGAGCTCTGCATTCAGTAGCTGGAACTGTATCATCTTCCCTCTTCCTTCATTTACCATTTGTTTCAGAGAAAGAATAGTGTTACCCCACCTGCTGCCAATCAAGAGCATCCCTAAATAAACATTTAATCCCATCTGAATGGATCATATCACACCCCAGAGATTTGCATCAAGGCCACCTCTCAGTCTAAACAACCTAATAAACACTAATAAAATGAATCTCATAAACACAGGTTCATATCATAAACCAAATCATACATACCAGGACCCAGTCCCACTATAAACACTACATTATGTTTCACACAGACTTATCGCTAATCAAACACTACATTATCATACTGTGGCTCACACTCCTCTGACACTAGACCTCCAAATGCAGACCTTCGACTATAGATCTCTGTCTATCATCCTCTTTCAGTAGATCTCTGACTATAGAACTCTTTCTACAGATCTCATACTGTAAACCTCTGACTATAGTCCTCTTACAATTGGCCTCTGACTTTAGACCTCTGATTGTAGAAGTCTTAGTATATATCTCTTACATAAAACCTCTGGCTATATTCCTCTTATTATAGACCTCTTACTATAGACCTTTGAAAATAAAACTCTTACTATAGAACCTCTTAATATGGACCTCTAACTTCAAACCTCTTACTTTAAGTAAAGTAAAGTGAAGTGGCTCCTGAAAAAAAACACCACACCACAGCAGCAACACACCACACAACAGCACATGAACACACCATACCACACAGTGTGAACAACGTGAAATTCATTTTCTGCATTTAACTTATTAAGTTAAGCATAAAGATATATATTTGTGTGTGTGTATCTGTCTTCTGCCACTGACTTTCAACCAATCAGCCAATCAGTCAATCTGTCTGTCTCAAGGTTGGTGTAATCTGAATGTTACTCTTTAAAAAATGGATGTTTACGTAAAATGTATTAACAATAATAATGGTTTTCCAGGCTTAAATTACTTAAACATATTTTATGCATCTCCTCCCTGTTTGTGCTGAACCGTTTGTTTTGGTTTGTTTGAGAGTTTTGGTGTGTTTGTGTGTGTGTGTATATGTAAGCATGTGAGATGTATATGAATGTGTGTGTGTGTGTGTGTGTGTGTGTGTGTGTGTGAGCAGGGCTGTACTGCCCTACACTGTGTATTTGTGTTTTGTCGTGATTTATTTTATTTAGTAATATGCACATTGTTGTTTTTTAATCAAGCATTTTGTACTGAGTGACCCTGTTCTGCATATTTGAGCGTCTCGCGCTTCGCTGGGTAATTCTCTAATTATCTGCCCCTAATTCCCGCGTGCCAGAGCAAAATCTGCCCTCGCGCTCTGAGGCGCAGAAACGTTCACACAGAAAACCCGAAAACACGCGCGCGCGCACATCAGTGCTGTCTGAACGAATACAGAAAAAAAAACAAAATTAGGTAAATAAATAAACAAAAAATAACAAATAATGTGTTTATTTCCTTAATTAATTAATTAATTAATTAAATATAAGTGTCAATAGTATTTGTGTTCTTTTTTTCTAAAGTTCGCGCGCGGACTCACATCAGCATTGCGCAGCGACTGAAGCGATAAACCATTAAAATAAAATATTCAGTTAAAATCATTTGTTTTACTAATAACTTAAAATGACCTCAAAACAAATACACAGATAAATAACAAACAAGTCATGGTTCACTTGAAAAAAATCTGGCTGTCAATAAACTGTACGATTTTCAGAACTCCAATAATAATAATAATAATAATAATAATAATAATACTTCTAATAATAAAAATAATAACAAAAATGATTGGTTTATCGTACCGATCTGCTGCTAGGTTTATATATAACTATAGAGATATTGCTAATAATAATAACGCTAATGATAATCTAGTTTAAAACGGACACTCACCGCTTTTTTCATCATATTATTTCTAATAAAGTTAATAATAAATGTGATAATGTTCTTACCCCTCTCTCCCTCTCTCTCTCTCTCTCTCTCTCCCCCTTGCTCCCTCTCTCCGCTGTGCGCGTGTCCGTGCGCCGCTGTATGAATGCGCTCTCTGTGCGTCGCGCGGGACTTAAAGAGCGCCGTTGTGCGCGAAAGAAAAAAAAGAGAAAAACGATCTGCAGAAAAAAAGAAAAAATCTTTTAAAGCTGCAGCACCTCATCGCTGATTGGCCGGAGAAGAGTTGCCCTCTTAACCGGGTACCGCGCTGCTGATTGGCTGGCAGTCCGAGGGGGCGGAACTTCTGCTACAAATCAGACACAGAAGATTCAGATCAGTGACTTAAACTGTTTTAATTAAAGATATTTTCATTCTTACATTTCAGATATTTAATTCGTTTAACTCGTTAAATTATTTATTTAAGAAAGTTAATATATAATATATTTTAATGTGTGTTTAAAATGAATAAGTTTTGCCTTCATGAATTTTCATTTGTCGTTTTCGTCCTGAAGTAAACTAAAACAATGTTTTAGCGAGATTTTTGTTAATTCTCAATTCTTTTATTCTTTTAGGGCAACCGGACAGTTATGTTTCTTCTCAAACGCTTCAGGTTTTCATAGTTTTAATAACATTACTTCGCGTGCCGTTATGTTTGAATATGAAATAAACCTAAAATCTGTAAACAAACTCGCGTCTAACGTCTCTCAAACTCTCAGCCTATTTACTTGTATTAAAATTGGGAAAAGTTGACATGCTGACATTAAAAAATGGCACGTTCCAGTGTTTCAATCATGACATGTTTACATGGCTTAATGTTGACATATTTCCTAAAAAAAAGTAAACATCCTAAAAAGTTCCTAAAAGTAAATATTTAAACCATGACAAATTTACATGCTTACAATTTAAAATCATGGCATGTTTACATGTGATAAAGTTTACATATTAAAATGTTTACAGGTTAAAATATTTGTCTGATAATGGATGTTTGAATGTTGGAACGCTCCTCATGGTCCCTTTCATCTCCTCTCAGTCTGTCCCACGCGCTCTAACCTTTCCTCCCGTGGGGTCACGGGGGCCAGATACCCGCGGGCTCTGCCCCCCCCCATACACCCCATACAAGCCCCCCCCCCAACAAGGGCAGCCGAGCCCCCAGCCATCTAACTGCTCGGAGCGCGCACCTGCTGAGCGCAATAAAGTCTTCAGCACTGGTATCCTATAATAATAATAATAATAATAATAATAATAATAATAATAATAATAATAATAATAATAACAATAACAATAACAATAAT
>JBBKCR010000131.1:13643-31707 GCA_037577295.1 Ladigesia roloffi | reverse complement strand
GTGTGTGTGTGTGTGTGTGTGTGTGTGTGTGTGTGTGTGTGTGTGTGTGTGTGTGTGTGTGTGTGTGTGTGTGATGTGTGTTTGTATTTGTGTGAGTGTGTGTGTGTATGTGTGTGTGTCTGTTTGTGTATGTGTGTGTGTGTGTGTGTGTGTATATGTGTGTAGCACCACTGCTGTGGTGTCAGTAACATGTGACTGTGCTGATGCTGCTGGTTGCCGTGGGAGACAGTCATCAGGGTGAATACCATTAGGCAGAGATCCTCGTGAGCTCAGAGGTCAAAAGGTTGATGTCAACACAAAACCATGTGTGTCTCATGACAGGGTGCTTTCAATAAGGTACAGTTAATTATACACACATACATACATACATACATACAGAGAGAGAGAGAGAGAGAGAGAGAGGGACAGACATGAAGAGAGAGGGAGAAGTCAGAGAGAAACAGGGAATGAAAGTGAGAGAGTAAGTCAAAGAAAAAATTGGCACAATCAGAAAGAGAGTAGTCAGAGAGAATCAGAGAGAAAGTGAGAGAGTGAGAGAGTAAGAAAAGTGACAGTGTGAGAAAAAGTGAGATTCAAAAAAAGTGAGACAGAGGGAGTGACAGAATACGAAAAAGAGAGAGAGAGTGAGAAAAAGAGAATGTATGTGTATGTGCTTGTGTGTGTGTGTGTGTGTGTGTGTGGTGAAGGGGGTGTTTATCATTTTTCTATGAGAACGAAAGGTTGCCCTTTTGTCCGTTCTGTAAAGGGAGGAGAAAATTCCTTGGGGAATTCCTGAATTCAGATGAAGAGGGAGAGAGAAAGAGAGAGAGAATAAAAGAGGGAGGAAGAGATGGAAAAAAGGAGAGAGAGAAGGCGCTTTTGGGCAAGAGAAAAAAGGGCACGCAGGAGAGATGTTAACGATGATGGTGTTGATGATGATGTTGGTTATGATGATGATTTCATCTGTGTCTCGTGGCCAGTCGGGTCAGTGGCCTGGAGCAGCCAATCAGAATCGAACTTAGTCTGAAATATCCAAGAGCTACTGAGAGTTACAGGGTGAAATAGGATTCACATTTCAATTTTTCATTCCACCTTAAATGGAGAAGCTTTTACATAAAAGCACTTTGCTCTGCTGAATTGTATTCAATTTAAGGCGTAACCCCCCTATATAAGAGAATTTCTGAGACTAGGTAATGATGCTGGACCATTACTGTGAAGAGTTGATTGTGTGAGTGTATTCAATTGGTGACATACTGATTTTGGACCATTGCTGTGGGTATTTGATTGTATGAGAGCATTAATGAGGTTTGGTATTGATCCTGGAAAACTGCTGAGAATATTTGATTGTATGAGTGCATTAGTGATATTAGATACTGCACCCGGAACATTGCTGTGAGGATTTGGTTGTTTGAGAGTATTAGTGAAGTCAGGTTCTGATATTGGGACATGGTTGTGATGATTTTATTGTATGAGAGTATTTGTTAGGTGAGATACGTCTGTTGTAACATTGCTGCTGGGATTTCAGGAACCGATGCTGGAATATTGCTTTTGACACTGGAACTTTGCTGTCAGGATTTGATTGTATGAGAGGGCTAGTGAGGTCAGGTACTGATATTGGACCATTACTGTGAGGATTTTATTCAGAGCATTCGTTAGGTCAGGTACTAATATTGGAAAATTGTTGTGAGGATTTGATTGTAGATGAGCATTACTGAGAACAGGTATTGATGTTGGAAAATTGCTGTGAGGATTTGGTTGTACAAGAACTTTAGGTCAGGTATTTATTGTGGAATATTGATGTGAAGATTTGGTTGTATGAGGGCATAAGCAAGGTCAGGAACTGATGTTGGAACATGGTTGGGAGGATTTGATTGTATGAGAGTATTTAAAAGGTGAGGAACTACTGTTGCAACATTGCTGTGAGGGTTTGATTGTATGACAGTATTTGGGAGATGAGAGACTGATGAGCATTACTGAGAACAGGTACTGATGTTTGAATATTGTTGTTAAGATTTGATTGTATGAGAGAATTAGTAAGATAATGTACTAATGCTGGAAAATTAGTGTGACAATTTGATTGTATGAGAATATATTGAGGTCAAGCACTTATTGTGGAAAACTGATGTGAAAATTTGATTGACTGTGAAAATGTAGTTGTGTTTATTACTGTGAAGCATTGATTGCATGAGAACATGAGTGAGATCAGGCATTGATGCTCAAACACTGCTATGAAATTTGTATTGTACAAAAGTGTTACTAAGGTTATGTACTGAACACTGCAATGAACATTTGATTGCATGAGAGCATTAGTGTGATCAGGTACTGCTGCTGGAACATTGTTGTCAGTATTTGATTGTATGAGAGCATTGGTGAGGTCAGATACTGATGCTTGATCATTGTTGTGAGAATTTGAATGTATGAGAGCATTACTGAGGTCAGATTCTGGTGCTTGAATATTGCTGTGAAGATTTGATTGTATGAGAGCATTAAAGATATTGATGCTGGAATATTGCTGTGAAGATTTGAGTGAATCATAGGTACTAATGCTTGAACATTGTTGGGACGATTTGATTGTATGAGAATGTTGCTGAAGTCAAGTATTATTGTGGAACATTGTTGTGAAGATTTGACTGATTATAAGAATTTGGTTGTATGAGTGTATTTGTTAGATTAGGTACTGATACTGAAACATTGCTGTGAGGATTTGATTGTATGCAAGTTTTAATGATGTCAGCTACTGATTTTGGAAAATTACTTTGAGGATTTAATTGCATGAGAGAATTAGTGGGGTTCGGATCTAATTGCATGAGAGCATTAGTGGGGTTCGGATCTAATTTTGGAACATTGCTGTGAGGATTTGATTTAGAGCATTTGTTAGATCAGATACAATTGTTAAAACATTGTTTTGAGGATTTAATTGTATGAGTGAGAATGAGTGCGGTCAGGCACTGATTCTGGAATATTGTTGCGAGAATATGATTGTATGAGAGTGTGGGTGGGGTCAGGTACTGATGATGGAATATTGCTGTGAGGATTTGATTGTACGAGAATATTACTGAGGTCAGATAACTGTTGTGGAACATTGATGTGAACATTTGTTTGTATTAGAGGATTAGTGAGGTCAGGTAATGATGTTGGAACATGTTTGTGAGGATTTTATTGCATGTATGTATTTGTTAGGTGAGGTACTGGTGTTGGAACATGGCTGTGACGATTTGATTGAATGAGGGTATTGGTGAGGTGAGATACCGATGCTGGAACATTGTTGTCAGAATTTGATTGTGTTAGAGCATTACCGAATTCAGGTACAGATGTTGGAATATTGTTGTGAGATTTGATTGTCTGAAAGTGTCATTAAAGTCAGGTATTGACACTGGAAAGTTGCTGTGAGGATTTGATTGCATGAGAGTATTAGTGATGTAAGCTGCTGATATTTGAACATTGTTGTGAGGTTTTCATTGTATAAGAGCATTATTGAAGTCAGATTCTGATACTGAAATTTTGCTGTGAAGATTTGAGTGAATGAGAGAATGAGTGAGATAAAGTACATTGCTGTGAGGATTTGATTGTGTGAGAGAATGAGTGAGGTCACAAACTGATGCTGGAACATTGCTGTGAGGATTTGATTGTATGAAAATGTTGCTGAGGTCATGTTAATATTGTTAAACATTAATGTGGATATTTAATTAATTGTGAAAATTTAGTTTTATGAGAGTATTTGTTAGGTGGGGTACTGATGCTAGAATATTGCTGTATAGGTTTTATTGTATGAGACTGTTAGTGAGGTCTGGTACTAATGTTGGAACATTGCTGTGAAGATTTGGTTGTGTAAGAGCATGACTGAGGTCAGGTACTGATGCTGGGACATTGCTGTGAGATTTGATTGTGTGAGAGCATGAGTGACGTCATGTACTCATCCTGGATCATTGCTGTGAGGATTAGTGATGGGTCGTTCTTGAACGATTCGTTCATTTTGAACGAATCATTAATGTAACTCGGGAACAACGAGTTGTCTCATACAAATGATTCCTTCAGTCCCGCATTTGCATTTGCACTACATCCTATAGTTTCTGTATTGGAATTATTGGTTATTGGTTTTGAGTCTTCGTGTTTTTCGAGTCGTTCGTTCACCGCATGACAGCCCCATAAGCTTAAACATCTTAGCCTGAGAGAATTGATTAGTTAATCTCTCGAGTCTTCGCGGTTTAAGTCGTACGTTCATCACATGACTGCCCCGTAATGTTAACTTATGCAGCCTGAGCTAGAAAGGGAATTGATTAGTTCATCGACTTAAACCCAAAGACTCGACAGATTAACTAATTAATTCCCTTTCCGGCTGCAATGGTTAGCTAATTGGGCTGTCAGATGATGAACGAAAACTTGTCAGATAAGAGTTGAGGCGAGGTGAGTTAATAATAGATTAAAGACACAGGTAAAGAACGAATGAAACTTTTCGGTTCCTTATAGCAATATAGTTTTGTCTGGTTTGTAGTATGATCAAGATTTGTGTAAGCAGTAGATTTGTTAGGAAAGTAACATGTAACATTTTAATTATATTTTGCTAAAATGAAAAAAACGAACAAGCTGACTAAAAAAAAAATTAGTTCACTTTCATGAACGAGACTCCAAGTCTGTAAAATGATCTGAACTCCCCATCACTAGTGAGGATTTGATAGTAAGAGACCATTACTGGGGTCAGGTACTGACACTGGAACATTGCTGTACAGATTTGATTTTATGGGACCATTTGTAAGGTCAGGTATTGAAGGTGGATTATTATTGTGAGCATTTGATTGTATGAGAGCATCAGTGCGATCAGGGACTGATATTGGAAATTTACTGTAAGGACTGAATTGTATGAGCGCATTAATCAAGTCTGGTACAGATGCTGGAACATTGCTCTGAGAAATTGATTGTACGAGAGCATTAGTGAGGTCAGGAACTAAATTTCTAAGATCGGTTCTTTATCCCAAAGATTCTGGGTAAAGTTCCATCACTCCAGAGACTCCACTGAAGTGTGTGAACACCAGCATGTAGAGATCTAGAGGTCTTTCTCTTTCTCTGTTTGTTTATTTATCACACTTTAGTTTGTCTCTTGCGTTCGCACAACCCCTATCTCTCTCTCTCTCTCTCTCTCTCTCTCTCTCTCTCTCTCTCTCTCTCTATCTCTCTCTTTTTCACTTTCTCTCTTTCTTTCTTTCGCTCTGCAGGTGTGGGAACATTCTCGCACCAAGCTCCCACACAGACAGGCTATTTGTGTGTGTGTGTGTGAGTGTGTGTGTTTCTGGTTGAAGTCTGGCTATTATTTTATTAGTATTATTCTTACCAATGTAACTGTTCCCACAGTGTAAAGCACAGATGCTGTTATGTTGCAAACAATGAACAGAAACAGAACATGCTGTAATGTGATGGTTTATAAAAATAATTTTTGTTGTATCTCACAGCATCACATATGGATCCATGGTTCTGGGGTTTATTTGTGCTTGCTGAATTGTTACCATTTTTTTGGTAAATTGAGCAGGAGCCTCATGGCTGCCTCAGCCATACTGTACACAGGGACTTAAAGAGTCCTTTCAGACTGGCCTCCTGCTGAATATTAATGATCACCCTCATTAACATGTCAGCCCATCATCAAAGGGTTAATAAAAATAATTCAGCATTCCGCAACCCCTCCTGACCCCTGCACTTCTGTCCGGCCATCTTTTTAATAAATCGATGCAGCTGCGCGACGTTTAAATAGGTCCCACTCTCTGAGGCCTGCCATGAATCAGGCCTTTGTGCTGTGTTTCCTATTCTCTCTCTCTCTCTCTCTCTTTCTCTCTCTCTCTCTCTCTCTACACACACTGGGTGCTGTGGTAGGGTGGTAGATGTGGTGTGGTAGGGGGAGGGTGTTGGGGGGTGAAAACTTGGACTGGGGTCCACTGCAGCTGGGAAAGAATAGAATGAGAGAGAAAGAGAGAGAGAGAGAGAAAGAGCGAGAGAGATGTAGGGAGAATGAATGGATGAATGACTCATTGTACTGGTTGGTGCGTATCTGCTCTGAGTGGCTGAAGGAAAGACTCCAGTTACTCCAATTGTGTGAGAGAAACATCTAAAGGAAACTGATAGGGGAGAAGGGTAGGTGGTGGGGGAGCAAATGGGGTGGGGGGTGCACGAGAGAGAGAGAGAAAGAGGAAAGAGAGATGGAGGTAAAGCGAGAGTTTCATGCAGCAGGTATTTCTGACCCCTCCCCCTCCCCCTCCCCTTTTCATTTCCCACTGAATGCTGCAGGTGCCGTTGCCTTGGCAACCTCAGAACACCCCCCATTGCATTATAATGCAGGTGAGTTATAATCCCTATGGTGTCGATGGTCAGACTAGGAGAAGAGTGTAACTCAAACCGCTGTTCCCTAATTCACAGACACTGTTTACAAGAACTGATTCAGGATCAGAATCAGATTATTTGGTTTGATTTTCTGGAATGTTTTTGTGTTTTAAAATCCAGCCGATACATAGAATCTTTGCGTGGTTACACAAATCCATCCTGCGGGTCTTTTTCGGGTTCCTAGCTCCTATGAGATATTCTATTACTCCTGGTTTATGTTTTTCATGAGAATCAGAATCAGATTCATTGGTCTGAAGACTGATATTCTGGTCTGAAATTGCAGGAATGTTTTCGATCCTGTAGGACTAAAGTGTGCTGAGCTGCACCATTAAACGACGAGGCCATTCCTGCATGACCATTTTACAACCATAGAACTTTCCAATCTTCATCCTGGGTCCTGGGTCTTTTAACCAAAACTGGAATATACAAATGATCTGTTTTATACTGGCTGCATTAAACTGTGTTTCATTTAAAAGGCATTCTGGCTGAAACACCCAGTACAACTAAGTACACAGACTCTCATTTCGGCACAATTTAACATGCACATACTGTTTATTCACTCATTTTAACACACTGTAAGAAAGGTGCAAATGTTACAGTTTATTTTAAAGTTTATGTTCTTCAAGTGTTTAAAAAATATAATTACAATACATGGGAAGTGTGAAGACAAACGCTGTTTTTAAGGGTATTTACTTATTTTCCCCCAAAATGTTTGAATGTTCACCATTTCACTTTAATGTTCATGGAATACAGAAGGAAGACTGAATGTTCAATTATATTTTGCTGAAATGTTAGGGTGTGTGTTTGTGTGTGTGTGTGTGAGTCTGTGTCTGTGTGTGTGTGTGTGTCGGGGTGCTGTGGAAGGTCATTATGTGTGATTTGTGCAGTGTTTTGGTTGTGTGTTTATGTGTATGTGTGTGACTTGTTTGTGTGTGTGACTAGACACTGCCTTTTGTCCTGGATGTAGACAGAAAGAGAGAGAGACACTCAGAGAGGGAGAGAGAGAGAGAGAGAGAGAGGAATGAGAGTGTGGGTGTGAGTCAGTGGAAATAAAATGCAGAAAATGATGCAGAAGAATTCAAACTCACACAAAAGTGTCTTTATTACAGAAACTCTGCAGACCATCATCTGGATTATCTGTGCTCTAGTCGCTCTCACTTCTCCTCTCCTCCTCTCCTCTCTCCTCTTCTCCTCTCCTAATTTCCTCTCCTCTCTCCTCTTCTCCTCTCCAATTACCTCCATTCATCTCTCTTCTTCTTTTCTTCTCTCCCTATCCCTCATCTCCTCTCCTCTCTCATCCTTTCCTCTCCTCCTCTTCTCCACTTTTTATCTTCCTCTCCTCTACTGTCTGCCTCTGCCTCTCCTTTTCTCCTACTCTCCTTCCTTGATTCTTCTCCTCCTCTTCTCTCTCTCTCTCTCTCTCTCTCTCTCTCTCTCTCTGTTGGTGGAGTTCTACCCCAGGCGAAAGGAGAAGGAACAGGAACATGTGATTGTCAGTTGGAGTCACGCTGTGCTCACTATCATACACTTTAATTGCCCTGTAAAAAACAGAAAGTGAACAGGGTTCCTCCCTCCCCCCTGCTGCCCCAAATTCTTTACAACACACCCCCTTGACCTTTCTTTCTCCATTAATGATTGATTACTCACTTATCCATAGAATATTCATTAATTCAATCTATTTATCATGAATTATTTAAACACACACCAGTCATTGCTCATTACACTAATTTCATGACATTTACAGAATAATCTGTTTTATTGTGCCTAAAGTTGAACAATAAAAAACTTGCATCTGGTCCATCTCAGTCACACCCCCAACAGCGCCCATTGCCCGAGTTTTAGGTGGAACACAGCCCTGAGCCCGAATCTGTGAGGTTGCTAGGTACCTAACGACATGTACACCATCTTGGGTTTAAGTAAAGGGATTGAGGTTGTTGTTCATGGCATGTGATTGGCTGTCTGCTTTAGAGTGTGTGTTTAAAAGTCTAGCCGATTCATAGAATCTTTGCGTGGTCACCCAAATCAATCTTGTGACTCTGGTTCAGGTTTCTAGTTACTATGACATATTGTTTTACTCTTGGTTTATGTTTTGCACTCTGCCAGAAAAAGGGAAAGGTGAAGCACACACTAAGGACTTTCCCTGTTATCATTCAGCAGAGAGCTCTTTCAGTCAGCCAAGCTACATAAAGCAGAAACCCCATGTTATATCTGATCCCTCATGTCTGACAATGAGCTTAACTCCTGTGTGTCTCCCCTACTATGTGTCTGTAGGCGTGAGCGGTTGTAAAACCCCTGAAAGCAGAGGGCTTGCCAAAGCTTCAGAAGAGTCGATTCTGCAGCAGAGTCCCCCTTCCAGTGATCAGAGAAAGATTTGAGTGAAGGTCCTCCAGAACTTTGTATTCAAGTTGTGTTTTCTGTTTGTGCCCTGCAGACTGAATATCATTGTGCACCTTACACTGTATGTTTTTATAAAAAAAAACACTTCCATTACAAATTCTATTTTTTGCTAGTTTGTCCTTCTGTCACGGGAGGTCACGCAAGCTTCCACCCATGAGCTACCTCTAAAGAGGGGACGAGGAAGCCAGGGATCCATCTTGGGATACTATATTCACAAACCAAACCAAACCAGAACTCAAACCTTGCTTGAGGGCTGTCAGACTTTACAAAACCAGAAACACAGACACGACACAAAAGGGAGTGAGGCGATGGACAGATAAGGAGGGAGTGCAACAAACCAACTTAAATACATGAACTAAAGAGACTTAAACAGGGAACAGGTGATATGAATAAACAAGACAAACCCTAGCAACATGTGCTTCCAAAACATGTGACCCAAAGCAAGTATCAACATAAAAGTCCCTCAAATAAACCCAGAAATACAGACAGTGCACAAACCCATAAACGGTGGCTAAAAACTGCCACCGTCACACCTTCCCTATACGCGACATGACACTCTGCGTTTAGCTGGGGGGGAATATGGATATATATACAACTTTCGTACCCCTGAGGAACATGTTTATAAAACCTAAACATAGTATTACATCCCAATGAAAAAGAAAAAAAATTCAACCTTCAATTTGGGTACATTTATTCAGTGTGGAAAATATCCCACATTAAGATCTTTTTTTCTGCTGGGCATGTTCATGTCATTGTCGCATTATTATCACATTAATGCATTATTTAATTAATGTCGACAATTATTTTATAGTGCATTAATGCATTTTTTAAAATTACTGTTATTTTGAAAGCTTTTTCTGCGCTCAATGCTTCACCTCACTTTAACAGGGACACTTACAGCTGAATGTACTGATTGCTTCCTCTGCTCCCTGACTTGTTCAGAAAAAAAAAGAAAAAAACAGATTTACAAATGTTAACTTGCTGTTAATCGGAAGATGCCGATATACTGTCCTTATTGTGGCTCTGGACCATGGGCACCAGTGTTTTGATTATTTATGCTGCTTTGTCGAACAATGCTCCCTTTATGTTTATAAGGTTCACTCAGTTATAGTCAGTTTATAACACTGAAAATGATGAAGAAAAAGACAAATAATAGTCAGAGAAAAAAATGTAAACATATACTTATAAATAATGTATTGATTCATGCTGCCTTTTCGAAAAATATTACCTTAATGCTTATTCAGTTTATACTAGTGAAGTCCCAATCCGATCATAATTGGAATAATTATAATAATTGGAAATCGGGCCCGATCATGTGGTTTCGGACTCGATCAGAATCTGACATTACCTCCCGATCAGGACACTAGTATACGATATTGTGTCAGGTTCATCTGAACCCCAAAGTCACTCGCCAGAGTACTATAGACTCTTACTCTGGACTCCCTTGAGTGACTGAGTGAGTGGTGATTAGGGGGCGTGGCAGGCGGCACATCGGTGTTACTGCTCAGGTTGGCAGGGCTGAAATACACAAACACTCACGCACTCCTCCAATCACACAATGCAGACAAAGATCTCCAATTCCACAGGTGTTCTTGTGATCAGAGATGCGGCGAGCCGCAACGTGCTGGGCACCTGCTGCCTGTATGTTTACCCAGGAAACCCAGCTGAAGACGAGTCAGCTCATGGTGCAGGAGAGTTTGAAGAGGAGAGAAAAAATGCCTCATGACAGCACGAAGGCACAGGACATCACAGCCAAGATAGCACAAATGATCACAATGAATGTCCTACCATTCACCGTAGTATAGTTTATAGAAGTATCAGATCGGGACTCGTTATCGGCAGATACTCAAAATCAAATGACTCGGACTCGACGGCAAAAAAACCTGATCGTGACATCCCTAGTTTATATAGTCAGATTATTGCATGAACAATGATGATCTACATGTCAGCAGTTGTTTGTAGGGATTATAATGGTTATAAAGCTAAAATGTTTCTGTCCCCCATGCTCAGAAGTCTGAGGGTACCTTGTTTGTCTATAACAAACTAGATAAACCATGGATGTCCTGCAATGACAAATAGCTTTGTTTAGATATTTCAGTTGATTACATTAATTTGAGATTTGCAGAAATATTTGAACTACAGCTGTAGAACAGCAGTTGCTCCTATTTTGTGTAAGGTATTTGCAATCCAAATGTTATTGCACATTTGTTCATATAGCAGTAGGCATAAAATTAAAGTGGACAATACTCTACTTTATGCCACATTCACAGTCAGCAGCTGCTAGAGATGACTGCTGTCTAAGACACAGGTCACATGTGATCAATCAGCCCGGAAATGATCTGCATCAAGGTATTTAAGCAGGAAATACAGGTAACTCAGCACACAGACATACTCTACCAAGTCACTACGTGTTGCCCAGGTTCTGGTACTGTGAGTACTTGCTCATCACAAGCCACTTATCTACCTTCTGTGTGTGTGTGAGAACAAGGATTCCTTTTGTAGGAATCCATACTCTTTATTCTGAGCATTCTCAGACTAACCGCATGATTTACCATCTCTCTCGTTTGATTCCACATTAGAGCTTATCCGTCATGCCACAACTGGGTTACTCACAGTTTACTGTATCGCTCCTCCCATGACAGAATGCCTGTGTCCCCAGCGGAACTCGCTCATGTCTGGGAGGTGATAAATCAACAGGCGGTCAAGATTGTGAACCTAAAGTATGAAGTGGTTACTCTCCGTATGGATGTGTCCACCCTGTGACCTGTCTCACAAAATCGTCCTGCTGACCAAGACTCTCAGCTGGTGGTTCAACTCCCTGATTCTACTCCTTTTATATATCCTAAAATCTCTCTACCTTGTAAGTGGGATGGGATTGATGGGAAGTATGATGTGTTTCTCACAAATCAATCTTACCTGTTTGAGTTCCAGGCACAGTGCTATCCCTCAGACAGGAGCCACATTGCACTTCTCACGTCACTTCTCACAGGACAGGCAGCTGAATGGGCCACAGCAGTCCTGAGATCAGGAAGTTACATTGTATACTCATACAATGAGTTTACCAAGCATCTCAAGGCCACTTTTCAACACCCTGAGAGCGAAGTGGATTCAAAACACTTCCGAGTTCCAGACCCTCGTGGTGCAGACATCTTCAATTTGGCCCTCCCAACGGCGTACTATGAGGGACTGGCTCCCCGCCTCAAGAGTGAGCTGGCGGGCCAGGAACTTCCATGGACCTATGAGGGCATGATAGAGCTGTGTCTTTGGGTGGACCTTCGACTCAGCTCTCTCCCGAAGCCAGCACCCAGGACCCGGACTTTCGACCATGCCTCCACATCATCCTCCATCTCAGTTCCCCGGATGACACTGCCACCACCTGCCTCCACCTGCCTCAGAGGCCCATTCTGGAGCCGGGGAACCCATGCAAATAGGATGCACCTTCCTACCAGCTACAGAGAGGGAACAATGCTACAGGGAAGGCCTGTGCACCTACTATGCATCCTCTGACCATCACAGAGGAAATTGCCCTCTCTGTCTGGGAAACGGCCAGACCAGGTGTGTGGGAGAAGATTCTCACCTGGTCACCAGCACTCCACCACATTCTTTGGATACATCACTTCGCAGGGTGTGGCCATGGATCCCCAGACGCTGGAGGCTGTGCGAGCCTGCCCTCTACCCAACTCACGGAAACGGTTTCACCAATTTCTAGCGGTGTTTTATCAGGGGGTACAGCTCAATTGCAGCACCTCTGACAGTCCTCACCAAGCCAAAGCCCTAATTTACACTAAATCCAGTTGCCGTCCAAGCCTTTAATCAACTCTGTGAATGCTTTACTGGTGCACCTATCCTTAGGCATCCTGATGCCAGCAAGCCATTCGTTGTTGAGGTGGATGCATCTGATGTGGGTTTAGGAGCTGTTCTCTCAAAGCAAGGTCCAAACAAGCTATTATATTCCTGCTGTTTTTATTCCAGAAATTTCAATTCCACTCAGCAACGATACAAGTGTGTTCTGGAGGAATGGCATCACTGGCTTTGACCCATTCACCATCTGGACTGATCACCAAAACCTGATTATGATCAGGCTTGCAAAACAGCTCAACCCCAGGCAGGTGCATTATTCCTTGAACAGTTTAACTTTATACTAACTTACCGCCCAGGGTCAAAGAACAACAAAGCCATCATAACACATCATAATGGCACCCATCATGTGGGGGTTAGAAGACAGGGTCCGCTAGGCACAGGCCTTGGAACCACCACCGGATGTAACACCGGTGGTGGCTGTTCGTCCCCATAGCAGTCCGCACTGAGGCCCTGGAGTGGGCTCATTCCTCCATACTGGCTGGCCACCCTGGGGTGGATCGAACCCTAGAGCTCCTCCAGATAGCTTTCTGGTGGCCCAGGATGTCCAGTGACACAAGTGAGTTTGTCAACGCCTGCTCCCCATGTACACGAACAAAGTCAACCAATGCTCGTTCCTCCAGCACCCTACGCCCTCTACCAGTGCCCACCAGATCATGGACACACATTGGCTTGGACTTCGTAACCGGAATCCCAGAATCCAAAGGGAAGGACACCATCCTGACAATTGTCGACCACTTCTCGTAGGCTGTGCACCTGGCAGCCCTGACCGGACACCCCTCTGCTAAAACTACTGCCGAATTGGTTCTTGAGCCCGTAGTCTGACTGCATGGGGACAGAGGACCCCAGTTCATGGCCAGGTTCTAGCAGGCCTTCTGCTGTCTGATCAATGCTACATCTAGTCTCTCCACTGGGTACCACCCCCAGACTAATGGTCAGACGGAGCAGACCAACCAACAGCTGGAGCACTTCCTCTGGGCCTTCGTGGAGGATCATCAGTGCTCCTGGGCTAGCTACCTCATTTGGCCGGAACTCTCTCATAACACCCTGATCTACTTTGCCACTGGTCTCAGCCCAATTGATGTATGCTGGGGATATCGGCCCTCCATCTTCGAACACCAAGAACCCAATGCTGATGTTCCCTAAGCCCAACATTTGGTCTGCAGGTGCTGGCAGGTCTGGAAGCGAGCCAGGATTACCATCTTATCGTACTCCCAACAACATCACCGCCGGCACCCTCCGGGACAATTTTTCCACATTGGTGAGAGGGTTTATCTATCCACTCATGGTATCCTCCAGCCAGGTCCATCTGGAGACGGTCCTGTGGGGGGGCACTGTCATAAGTACCAGGTCTCGTGTGATCAATCGGCCCAAAAATGATCCACGTCAAAATATTTAAGCGGGAAATACAGGTAACTGAGCATATTGACATTGGTTATTCTACCAAGTCGCTATGTGTCGCCCAGGTTCCAGTACCATGAGTACTTGCTCACCACAAACCACTTATCTACCTACTGTGTGCATGTGAGGACAAGCATTCCTTTGGTGGGAATCTGTACTCTTTATACGGACCATTCTCAGACAAACAAAATTATTTACGAACTCTCTCATTTGTTTCCGCATTAGAGGTTATGCGTCATGCCACAGTTTATTGTGTCGCTCCTCCCTTGTCACTGGGGGTGTGGCCTAATCCCGGGACAGGGAGGGTATGATAACCTGATTAGGATCATATTAGTTTATGCTTAAATAGCTTGGGATTTTTTTGTTTCTTAGGTGAGACATCCAAAACCATAGCCTGAGTTGTGTCTGTTCAGATACTTTGTGTTCTCTTTTGGGCCCTTGAGCCAGTTTGTGTTTTGTTTCTGTAAACAAATCTAAAGGAAAGAATGGAAGTCTGCTTCTGCACCTCATTCCTGAATGGGCACGTGTGTGACACTTTTGAATTAATTATTGAAAATTTTGTATAACATTGCAATTAATTGTGATTTATTTGCAGAATATCATGCAATTAATCACGATTAAAAAGTGCAATAATTGCCACGCATTAATATTTTTACATGAAATCATGTGTGCTACAATTATTGTCACCTTTGCTGTTAATACTTTGTACAATACCCTTTTGCCAATAATACAGCACTTGATGTTCTCTTACAACATTTCACAAGGTTGTAAATACAGAGAGAACGGGAAATCTCTATAGATTGTCCAGAGTCCTGGCTCCCTTCCTATGCACTCTCCAATCACCTGTCAGGATTTCTATGGGGTTTAGGTCTGGGACTGAGATGGTCATGGAAGAAGGCTGTAATTGTGCCTGGTGAACCATTTCTGTGTTTATTTGGCCATGTATTTTGAATCATTATCCTGCTGAAAGACCAAATGATGATCCATTATCAGCTTTCTGGCAAAAGATACCATATTTGTATTTAAAATGTGCTGGCATTTCAAAGCGTTCATGATGCTTCAAACTCTATCAAGTTTTCCTGATCCATTCACAGAGAACAGGACCACAGCATCACAGATACTCCACCATACTTAACAATGGCCATGAGGTGCTTTTCCGAGTATTCATCCTTTGCTTTATGCCAGAGCCACCTGGAGTGTTTGTTGGCAAGAACCTCAATCTTAGTCTTATCTGAACAAAGCATGCAGTTCCAGTTAAATGGCCAGTAGCAGTTAGCAATCTCCACAAATTTTGACATTATCATCTTTCTTATTGTTTTTTGGTTGCAAGATAAACACGAGCCCTCATCTAGCCTTGTTTGTCACAGTTTGTTTTAAAAGTTTTAATTATTGATCTGACTGCTAATGGGCAAGTTTAGGCAAGTAGCTATTTTCTGGTAGCAAAATCCTGACACACCTATTCCTTACTTGAATGGCATGGCCTTTCTCATTTCAAAAAGTGGGTAAGAAAAATGGGTCTCTGTGTCGTGTCATATTTATGCCCACAAAACACATGAAGACATGGATTACTAACTGCAAAAATTATTTTATTACATTTATTTTACATTTGTATGGTTGCCAATAATTGTGACAACAGTCATTTTGTTAAAAAATAAATAAATAAATAAACAAATGTTTTTAATTAAGTTCACATTGCAAACCAGACATGTGGCTTCACACACACACAAATGAGGGTGAGGGTCCAGCTTGCATTGCCCTGCTGGGATAGGAGACTCTCCACTGCCCCTGGAGAGTTCATTAGCTGCAAACCAGGAAGTCTGTGACTTAGACTTAGTTCCTCATCTAAATTAAATGTAAACTTGAGATGACAATCCATAGAGTAAAAAATCAGCACCAGAATCCAGAAATGGAGTTGGGTACCATGCAAAGATTCTGTGGCTTACTATCTCAAATGCCCTGAGATACCCAGGAGACAATTTCCTAGATGGCAGATACATTTTCATACCCCAGGTTGAGAGCCAGACTCTATCCCTTGTCTGGTATACAGAAGCCTTCCTCTAATGTCGATCAGCAAAATTCTGAATCACCCAAATGCGCTCCTGATGGACGCATGTGCCCTTTCCCACACCCTATCTGTCCTGTGGTACCAATTATCGACCTTGGATACATTAGAGGACTCTCCATCCCAGGGACATTGTGGGGGTTGACTTTCAAGCTCACACTCAAAGGGCATTAGGCTGGTAGCAGAGTGAAGCAAAGAGTTCTGGGCAGTTGTGCTGTTGCCCATGGCAGTCCAACTGTGGGAGTCAACCCAGTTCCTGTACTGACCAATAAGCCTGACCATTACACTCAGAATGATAACCCAGTTTTCTAAAAAACACCAGCCAAATTCAGCAAATAAACTGGCAACCACGTTCAGACGGCCGGGATGTCATAGGGCAAAAACACGGTGTGAAAGAGTGCTGCTTCTTAATGGACGGTGGACAAGGAACTAAGGTGAAGGAACCAGACCCCCTTTGAGAGCCAGTCCACAACCACCAACACGACTGTGTACACTTTAGATACTGGGTGGTCTGTCACAAAATCCACAGCTATGTGGGACCACGGCCTCTGCAGTATCAGCAGGGGCATTAATTTTCGAGCAGGCAATTGACGGGTGTCTTAGAGACAACACAAACGGAACAAGACTTAACAGTCTTCTCCATGTCAGCTCACAAAGAAGGCGACTAGAGCACCTGAGGACCTCTACAGTTCAGTGAACCCCTGGATTGTGGACCCCCACAGTTGGTGGGTTATGTGCCCACTCTATAACTTTTTTATTTACCCACTCTATATTTCACACCCATGTGAGCCAGAGTGAAATGTAATCTGATATTCTAAGCTAATAAAAAATGGAGCCCACCCAACCTGTCTAGGGCAGATTTGTTTTACCTGCCAGATGTATTTGATATTATGGTTGTCGGCAAACATGGTAAACAGGTGTCTAGCTCTCTCCAACCAGTGCTGCCATGCCTCTAACGCCACCTTGAACAGTTTCAAGACCGTTGCTGAGGTAAACTCGGCTTTCAGCTGCGTGAATGCCATCTTGGTGGCCGGCATCACCTTCAGCTCTATGGGCTTGTCTTTGAGGAGGCTTGTGAGCAGTGCTGCCACAGTACTGAATGTCGTTATAAATCTATGATAAATATGTGCAAAACCTAAAACTCTTTGTAGCTCTTTGACAATCATGGGCTGTGGCCACTCAGTCACCGCTCTAACCTTAGTTTCATCCATCGCCACCCCACCCAGGCAAAATCGCAATGTTTACATATGTGTGTGTGTGTGTGTGTTGAGAGAGAGAGAGAGAGAGAGAGAGAGAGAGAGAGAAAGAGAGAGATAGAGAGAGGTATATTGCTGATGAAGCTGTGTTTCTTCTCCAACCAGTGCTGCCATGCCTCTAACGCCACCTTGAACAGTTTCAAGACCGTTGCTGAGGTAAACTCGGCTTTCAGCTGCGTGAATGCCATCTTGGTGGCCGGCATCACCTTCAGCTCTATGGGCTTGTCTTTGAGGAGGCTTGTGAGCAGTGCTGCCACAGTACTGAATGTCGTTATAAATCTATGATAAATATGTGCAAAACCTAAAACTCTTTGTAGCTCTTTGACAATCATGGGCTGTGGCCACTCAGTCACCGCTCTAACCTTAGTTTCATCCATCGCCACCCCACCCAGGCAAAATCGCAATGTTTACATATGTGTGTGTGTGTGTGTGTTGAGAGAGAGAGAGAGAGAGAGAGAGAGAGAGAGAGAAAGAGAGAGATAGAGAGAGGTATATTGCTGATGAAGCTGTGTTTCTTGCTCCTACAGGTCTATCTGGGCAGTCTTGTGCCACTCTGGTATTGAGTCTGCAACTGGAAACTTGTTTGGTGTTTGAAGTAAGAGAAAACAAAGCTCTGTGAGTTTCCTGTGTAGCTGCTCATTTGGTGGCACAGTTTAAATGTGTGTGCCTCTTGTCCTTTGTGTGTGTGTGTGTGTGTGTGTGTGTGTGTGTGTGTGTGTGTGTGTGTGTGTGTGTGTGTGTGTGTGTG
>JBBKCR010000131.1:0-13543 GCA_037577295.1 Ladigesia roloffi | reverse complement strand
AATAATAATAATAATTATTATTATTATTATTATTATTATTATTATTATTATTATTATTATTATTATTATTATACAATAACACCAAAGATTGTAATGTAAAAACAGAATGGACTTTACAAACAGTTAGAAATGCCAAACAATTTGAAGAAATTATACATTATATTACATAATACATATTAGTTAATTACAACATTTTAGAATGTATTTTTTACAATGTATTCTGTCATTCATATTTATTAAGTTGTGAATTATAATGTCATTTTGAAATTAATCATATTACAGTGTTATTCATGATTTTCATGAATCTGTCCAGATTGTTTGAAGTTTTTAGAACAGTATATCCTAATATAATTCTATATATATTTCTTCCCCTGAACTAGTTATGTTTGACTGACAGCACTGTGATGATTGGATTTTACAAAATAATAATAATAATAATAATAATAATAATAATAATAATAATACAATAAATAAATCATTATTACTCATGCTGATTTTCTGAAATAGTTTTGTGTGTTACAGAGAGAGAGGAGAGCGAGGGGTACATGGAGGAGTGTGGGTGGGGGAAGTGGTTCATTACGGTGGGAACTAGTGGATAATTTTAACCTGATTAAGTGATGAAGTGATTAAATTATGACACAGGAGCGGAGGGAGGTTTTAAAGAGGGGATTTTCAGCCTGGGGGGGTCAGGGCCGGGGGATGGGGGGGTACCTCTACAGATCCGATGACAGTTAAGCCGTTTTCAGTCAGCAGAACCTAATTTTCCCATCAAACCTGTTCAGAACTCTGGACCACACACTATAAAAATGGAAAGTTGACTTAACTTAAAAATTCAAGGCAACTCGCTGCACAGCTTTTTTGAGTTCACTCAACTTTGGAGCAAGTCGTTCACACAACTCAAGTCACTGAGTACAGTCACATGTTCCTTTTTTTTTCAGCTAACACAGATTTTTCCATTAAAAAGACTTGTAATTCATTTTCCATGTGCCTCGATAACTTATGCTATGTGAACTGTTTCCTGTGAGTTTTAGACAAAATATGTACAAATTAGCATTAACACAATCAATGGGTGGAGATAGCTCACCGCGTTGGACACATTTACATTTACGCCTTTATCCAAAGCCATTCCTAACTACAGGGGGCAGTCTCCCTAGACCAACATGGGGGTAAAGGGTCTTGCTCAGGAACCCATCGGTGGTGCTGGAGGTAGGATTCGAACCCAGGACCTCAAGGGCCAGAGGCAAGTATCCTACCTACTTAGCCAGCTCCACCTTGATACTCTAGACTATGAGTATCTCCTTCTGCTCGTTTGATCTCCTGCTGCTCGTTTGACTGACGTTCAAATAGGCGCTTACATTCCACGTGAGCTTCTACGTAGGCATGTTACAGCAGGCATGCGCCACCTATCAAATCAACATGCACTGTAAAAATCCAACTTCCAATAAGTTTGAATAACTTAAATCTATAATAAAAAATCCAACTTCCAATAAGTTTGAAGTTTGAATAACTTAAATCTATTAGTTAACTGGACAATAAAACCCCAGAAGTTGACTCAATAAGTGGATATTAGTTGGTTCAAAATTTCAAAAACCACATGTGATTGTAAACTTGTGCATGTCCATTCAACAGTTCAAAATTAGTTGGTCGAACAATTTTTGAACTAACTTATTTCCACTTATTGAGTCAACTTTTTGGGTTTTATTGTCCAGTTAACTAATAGATTTAAGTTATTCAAACTTTTTGGAAGGCACTCACATGCCTGTTATTGTTTATTGTTGATGTTGTTGTTGGTGGTGGTGTGGTTTCTCCTCTGAATCTGTTTGTGAGCTTACAAAGATTTATAATAAAAAAAAATTAATAAAGTAAATCAAATTAAAGATGAGACAGAGATGAGAGAACCCTCACTAAAATCTGATCAAATGGAAGCTAGATTCCATTTATTAAATAAACAATAAGTAATATGAAAAATAGCATTTAAATAAAGAAATAGGCATGGAAGATGCAATTCTATAAAATATGCTATGTTTTATAATGCTGAGAGAGTTTAATAAGTACACTTAATGATGTCAGCGGGAGGATTTAGACCCCATCCCTTTAAGAGGAGAACTATAACTCTAATCAGGAAAAGCAAAAGGAGTGTCAGAGGAGAGCAGGATGATGAACAGAGATGTAGAAGTTTGAACACTGAAGAACATAAATGTTTATTTAAACAAACATCAGAAATAAACAATAAGCATGTACAGTGTATTACAGTGGATTTTTTCATCATGTAACAACTCAGTTTCATTATTTATATGATAAGCGACTCCAGGTGATGGATACACTGAGTGTATGAAACAGAGTGTGGAGTGTTTGAGAGAAATTAAACTGTGGGAGAAAAACATTTTCAGCCAGTGATGTAGATCCATATAAACAATTGTTGTTTGAAATGGTTTAGGTCAGGGATATTGATCTGCAGTCCTGGAGAGTCATGATCCACATGTCTTGCTCTGAAACACCTGGTTCATCTCACTAGTTAATTACCAAGTTAAATGTTTAGGAGGAGGAGAACCATCAAACTGTGCTGAACACCGACCTACCAGCACCAGAGTTGGATTTAGGTTGTGTTCCAGTTGCTAGGATGTTCCTAGATTGTTCCTCTGGTGTCAGCTGGTTGCTAGGGTGTTACTAGATGGTTGCTGAAGTTGTTCAGATGGTTGCTACAGTTTTGTTTGGTGTTTGCTCTGGTGTTCCAGGTTGTTAGCGTGATGTTGTGGTATTTCACTTTGCTGACAGGTTGTTAGCACTTCGTTTGTACTGATATAAATTGAGCCCATCTTCCACTGTTTTCAGCTCTTCAAGTGACATATTGTGTTTGCATAAATGTATTTGTGGAAGGTCTCTGGCAAGAATAAGCAGATGATTATGTTTAATGGTTCATGTGTTTAATGAATTATGGTAGTGAACATTTTCCTAGTTTGTTTTTATGGTGTTAGTAGTGAATGTGTTGTCTAACTGCAGGTTTTGTTATAAAGTGCAGATTTAGCACTGATTACAGGATTTAGTGTAGGCTGGACAGATTATAAACCACTGGACTGGTTTTAGAAGAGGCTTTAAATGTGGCTCAATAAATTGTTTTAATATAGACCAATTTATTGAACTTCAGCAGCACATAAATACCACCAGATCTCTAGAATACATCTTCAGGAACCGTTAATTATTTTACCGTCGGCCATCTCAGTGTAAGAGATTTTGGAGGGAGTAACAGACAGCTGTTTAAAGACCCCAGACACAAGTGGGAGCGGAGATTTTTACATAGGGGGTAAAGTGATACGTGCTCTTTTACTGCGGGCCTCATAGCTCTACGGGAAGGACCACTTCAGTCCTTCAATTCAGACTCGTATTTCGTTCTGTTGAGCATTTCAAATACAAACACAAATATACAAACATTTAAAGGAAAACTTTCACCTCGTAAAACATATTAATAATTGATTTGCTTATCAGTTAAAGCCTTATTAATGATATAAACCTACAACAACAATATAAACAAACAAACAAACAAACAAATTAATTAATTATATAATTAATTTTTTTGGGAAAGATCACGATGCTAATGTACCGTCATAAGTTTAGGATTTAAAAAATTATAAAAAGTTATAATATGGTGTCCTACAGTTTATCTTTTTATATTTCCAATATATCTTTTCATTTTGAAATAAAACGAAGCCCTTGAAAAAATAGATAAATTATGCTGAATTATAATTTTGAGCTGTATTGTCGCCAGTCACTTTAACGTTTCTAGAAATAAGCTCATATCTCTGTTATCCGTGTCTTTTTGTGTCGGTGCCGTTTCGGTGTAATACACCATCGGGTTGACTGATCCAACTTCGGCGGAACTTTGCGGATTACTTAGACGACAGTTGTTCAGTCAAAGTGTCCAGAATTGATTCAGCCACTGTGAAAATACATGATGGGGCATGTGTTAAACTGAAAAAGTGGTTAAAATGAGCAGAACTACAGAAAACATCATATGTACATGGTGTGTGTGTGCGTGTTTGTGCGTATGTGTGTCTGTAGAGTCATCTACTGGCTGACGGCGAAACAGCAGGAGATCCGAAGATGATATGAAGCTTTGTCATGAATGTATTATTTTATTGAAAACAAAGGAACAACCTTCTGTTTACTTTTTGTTTATTACAGACACTCAAACAAATTTTATTACAGAAGAAGTCTGATCGCACCAGTGAACATCATTTTGTTCAAGTTTTTAATCCAATAATGGCATCAGACACTTTATCAGACCCTTATCATTGTGTGTGAGGAGAGAATGTATGATTAATAATTTATCAGCAGTGTGAGTGAAGAATAGAGTGTGTGGTGAGATATTTTATCAGACAGTGTATTCTAAGAGCAGAGTGTGTAATCAGACCATAAATCACATTGTTTTAAGTATAAACACAGCAGAAGAAAATGTGACTGTCTGATTATTTTTCCTAAATATGCTGGTGGTTGTTCTGGTACGGTTAGACGTCCAGCTCCCAAAGACCATCCAGAACCGTTGTTGGATCCCAGGGTGGGGCGACAGAGTGTTGGATCCCAGGGTCGCAGAACCAATTATGACAGTAGTAACAAAGTTTGACCACAGGGGGTCACCTTCTCCTGTTAAGCTCCAGCAGAACTGATCCGTTTAAACCAGTGGTTCTCAACATTTTTTGCACAAACGCCCCCTGTTCTCATCATGAGCCTCTTAACGCGCCCCCCCCACACACACACACACAAAGAAACTGGCTATTATCAACACTGAAAGATGAAGATTATGAAAATAAATGGCCTATAAATGATGAGGATGATGGTCATTATGGTTGTATAAGTATTGACTTTGAGTAGCCTTATGAAGACTATGTTTGAAGAAAGATCTCAGCTGGGTCGGCTTTGTGCTGAGATGCTGGCGAGACAGGTTTGTGAAACATGATGAAATTTATTACAATAGCCTTGCCTTGTAATGTGTGTGTGTAATCTACACTTTTTAGTTTAGTAGCAACGAGGGAAAAAACATTTAACAAGAACTGGTGTATTAATTTTCTCACATTCCAAACAAATCCAAGGTGTACAATATCACATCAACTAATCATGGGCACAAAATGCATAAACTGACCAATAACAATAGTCTTTGCTCACTGCAGCAGCAGCAGGTTATCGGCCATTTAAATCAGGCGAACTACCGTCATTAGAAAACTCTGACTGATAGAAACTAGCCACATAGATTAACGTCTTTTTTCATAAAACAAAAAGCTCAAGTTAGGCCTGTCCTTGGTGGCTCGCTGCAAGCTTTTTAAGTTCAGGACTAAGAGACTTCAGCTTCAGTCTGAGTGCACAATATTTAAATCATTATAAATGCACTTTTGTAAATTTCAGTTATCGCTTTAAGATCCAGTATTCATTAAATACTGGATTTTGACATCAAGTTTCAAAAGCATGTGGCTTGAACGGGATTAAGTATAGAGACTTCCTGTAAATTACAAAAATGTTGAGCATTTTGGAGTTTGAAGTGCAGTTGAAAGTGTCTGGGTGCACTGCGGAGCTTTGCTGCTGGGAAGGTCCGTGGTGGTCAAAAGTAATTTGACACCATGGCATTTTAACAGCTTTTGGCTAAAACTCCAAGGGGTCTTTGGAAAGGTCTCACCGAGCCCTCTCTAACCAACAATAAAACAGAAGAAAGTAGTAAAATATTGCTATATTATCATATTAAGACATCATCATGACTGAAACAGACTGTAGTTACAAATATCCTGTAATGTAACCTGTATTCCGTACCACTATTTGGCAGATATGTAGTACTTTGATTCAAGACTAACATTTTGAGCAGAGAAAGAATGCTCTTCTGTTCTCAAAGTGCATGTGGGATTTGTTGAAGAAAGTGCAAATGGCAGGAAGTTTAGTGGGTAAGACACTTGCCTCTGGACCATGAGGTCCTTGGTTCGAATCCAACACGTTTACATGCACACTGAGAACAGAAGGGCACCCTTTATCTGCTCCCACATCAATGACACAAGGCTCGTTTCAACCTCTTTTTACTCAAAATTTTGAATAGGATGATGGCGAAATTTTCGTCTTGAATCAAAGTAATACATGTCAACTAGTGGTAGTGAATACACATGCTACATTGCACAATATTTGGAAATACAGTCTGTTTTAGTCATGGCTAGGTCAATCCTGCGACTTTGGTGCTTAAAGGGTTAAGTACATAAATAATGTTACACGCATGACAAAATGTGTTAATAACAGAAACAGCCAACCTCACAGCACAAAATAACAAATTACTATGTCTGTGGATCCCTGTCATCTTTTAAACTACTAAAAAACTTTCCATCCACTCACACTAAAACTCACTCCAGCTGTCCAGCATGAACGTCCTTACAGGCGTGGGGGGAAGTGACGTCACATGCAGAACATCAATACATAACTGTGCTTGTGTACATTTTGATTGGATGTGAGATTTTAACCCGTGATGGGAAAGTAATCAGAACTGTCAGAGCACCAGGCGCTGGTATGCTTATTTATTTCAAATCATTCAATGTATATATTATTACATCTTATTTTGTGTTCAAATTAACCAAGTCTGTTTAATGTATATGCTTAAAAATTCTAACTAATAAAACGGATGCCCCACATTTGCGTCTGAACGCCCCCTCTTAGCTGTTTCATTCTCAAGGCCCCCGATGGTTTTCAAACGACCCCAGGGGGGCTGTACCACCCCGCAGAGAAAGGCTGGTTTAAACGCTTAAAGGGGGAGTGTCGAAGTCCTGGAATGGAGGGCCATAAATCAGCACGTTTTGGTGATTTCCCTGCTTAGAAATTCCTAGTTCACCTCACCAGGTTTTGTGCAGCTCTTCAGGTGAAGTTAACAATAGGCCTGAACTAAGATAATACGTTCACTGGTTGTCCCTTGCGCTGGCAAAATCATACCAAGGCTGCAGCTTGCGATATAACCTTAACCCTTACAGCACTGGTGACCAATTTCGAGGCCTTGAATGAGGTACAAAATTACCAAAGAGTTTCCATATATTCTTGTTGAAAAATGCTAGTTTATAATTATACTGTTGGTGTCACTTTTCAGAAATAAAGGTGTACAGTATATGTGGGCATGGTCTTAGAGTACATTTATTTAAATTTCTCAGTAAACAACCAGCAGCCTTTTTTTGAACAGTGTGAAACAGATGCAAATAATTTTACACAGATTTTGCTGACCCAGATGTGGTCCATCAGTCAAGACATGTTTGGGTCCAAATTCCTTTAGTTAATAACTGGAGCTACAAATATAACATAATTAACACTAGTAGTCAGAAGTCCCACACATTTTCAGGATCACAATCAGATACTGGAGAAAATTACTTAGATCAGACTAATTCTAAACCACGTCAACAAGTCTGATTCACCTTATTGAAGAGCTGGATGAAGTTTGAGGGTCCAAATGTGTTTTGGGTTAGTAACAGATTAGGGTGACTACTGACTTCTAGTCTCAGTGACATTAGCCATGTAGTTCCATTTCCGCAGACCCTACATTTGAATCCAAACAGGTCTCAACAGATCGACCACATCTGGGGTCAGTAAAGCATTGTTTAACCGTTACTTTAATTAAATATGTGCATAGCAATGCTGAATCATCCAGAGCCATATATAATATAAATATTTATTTTTATATCATACATAAGAAGGTGGACAGAAGGAATTAAAGTGCATTTCAGGAGTTTTGAGCTTTCAAGTAAGAGTTCCTTCCATTCCAGTACAGTCTGATCCTGACTGAGGGTTTGGTGGGTCATGCTGAGGTTGCACCAGGTCACAATAGAGAAGGAAGACGGAGAGAAAGAAGATAAAATATAGAGAGAACAAAAAAGAGATCCAGAAATCATGAAAGGTATCAGGAATCTTCATAGTGCTTCATGCCATGTGTGAGTGTGAGTGTGTGTGTGTGTGTGTGTGTGTGCGCGTGTTTGTGTCTGTGTGTATGTTGTATTTACAGCTCATTTTTGAAAACTGACATCTTATAGCAAAAGCAGAAGGACTGTTGGCCTTTCAGAAACAAACACATAATCTGCAAAATCTCATGTAACTCATTCTTATATGAAGATAAACACATGAAAGTCAAAATCCTTCAGAAATAAAAGAACATTTCCTTACAGTTAAACGGACACTCTGACCAAAATAAACAACATAAATATCACCCATTCTCCTCTCACTGTCGAACTGCAGTGTCCCTACACTCACACTTTTTCATTTAAAAGGCAGCTAATCCCATTTCTTATGATCATGAATGTACAAGGAGTTACTTTGAGGCGGAATTTTGTATTTTGTTGTAACGGTTGGCTAGCGTGGATGTATTCAGTGTAGCTCAGGGGCCAAGCAAACATTGAAAGGCCTTAGGGCCTTAGGGCCTTCTGCGTATCCATAGATGGTCCTATCTGTAAGATGGGCTAACCAGTGAGCTTGTGTCTGGTGGTATAATCAATGGATGCGCTATCAACAGGCACAACAACTGTCAGGTGGTATAACCAGTGGGTGTTACTCAGATGACCTATCCAGTGGGTGTGAGTCAGACGGTCTTTATGTCTGTTATTCATCCAGCACGTAACCACTTTTACACACTTCAGCCATTCGGTTTTAATCTAAAGTGGACAGGAAATCAATGGAATTCTGTTAGATGTCTTGATATCTACAATCTGAACTGAAAGCTGAACTCAAACAGTCTGTGGGTCAGGATTTCAGGGACTCCTAGTGGATGATTTGTGCAATGCATTCTGGGTATTTTAGTGAGAGGAACATTTTATTCAAATTTGTGAAGGCTAAGGTGGGGTTATACTGCACTGCCTAACACCACACAACACACATTCAACTCCTGGCCAGAATGTCCCTTTAACTCATGGTCTAAGTATCAGAATCATCTCTTTCACAGCACAGATTATCAAACATTACCCTTTACAGTGTTGGAAAAAAGTGCATTCTGAATAGGGAATTTTCACACTCATTGTGTTTCTCCACATACACACACACACACACACACACACACAAACACACACATATCATTCCTAGGAAACTCCTTCTTCTTTATGTGCGTTTTTTTTTCCCTGAGCATCAAACATAACCCAAGTCATGCATTGCACTCCAGCTAACACACATATACAAATTCTCAACCCACAGAGATTCACATTTACTAGAAATACACAATTTCACTTCCAAATTTCACACAAATTCACATATTCAAACAAACAGCAGCAACGAACACAGGTCCTTGGTCTTTGATGAGTCAGTGTGGAGGAATGCTTGAGGAACCCCATTGCATGTTAATCGGATCCTGAATATGAGAATTAATTGGATACTGAATATGTGTATTTTCCAGACCCAAGGGAGCCAGTCTAGTGGGTGTTTGTATGGATGCAGTAGATTAAATATCTGCCTACTCTATTCTGCTGGGTTGTATATCGCCATTCATCAGTTTACTGGAAATGAAATATTGCTCTGTGCCTACACTGACAATATAATTTGCTTTACACTTGCCATCTAAAATCTAAGAGTATGGCCAGATGTTTCAGCAATCAAAGCCTTGAGTCAGTAATTCTCTTTGATTTCCCTTCATTTACATTGCTTACACATTAACTACAGATTTGAAAAAATTTGAAAATGCTAACTTTTCATTTGAATTTTTTTTTTTGGACTATTATCCAGTTTCTGAACGTACATTCCTTAGATTAGCTTTTCTCTGGCATTTTCGAGTGCAAGATTTTCCTTTGGTCACATTAATGTTTGCTTATTTGTGCTATCCAGGTGCATTCTTAAGGTGGCTTTGCAACTTTTGAAGCACAGTCTATAATATAATTTCCATTAAATTCCATCCTAAGAAAAGTGCACCTTTTTGGTACTTTCTTAAGTTTCCCAGAAATACAAAGATTGGGAAGCAAGACCAGCAAGGTGAAGGTCTCATTGCCCAGGTCAATCCAAACGTGGGAATAGCTTCGGCATGAGGGTACAAACTGGAGCAGGAAAGGCGAGAGTTTTTTGGATGTGCAAAATACCAACAGAAGCATCCCTTATTTCTTCGACTTCTTCATCTCAGTTATTTGAAAAAAGACAGGTGTAGAGATGGGATTAGGGCCTAGCATGGAAAGGCCTCCACATCCTCACGTCAGATCTCAGACTCACTCTTGTACGATAATGGATCAAGCGGAAGAGTCGTCTGCAGAATGTCAAACTCTATCTGGTTGTCCATATCAAGCATGCAGAGTACGTTGTTGTTGCTGGACGTCATGGTCGCTGTGTCCTGGTACATTTTCTGGAAGTCCTTGGGAACACCTGTCGTTGTCATCGATGCCAGATCCATGTCCAGTACTGCAAGCTCTTCCTCTACATTCTCTCTCTGCCTTTCCTCCTCTTCCTCCTCCCCAGAGCAGAGAGCCACCTCGTTCTCATAGCAAAAGGCGCTGGGTGAGTGAGGCAGTCGCAGGTGCTGCATCCTGCGGCTAACAGGCGTCCCTGAGCGCGACGAGGCAGAGGAACGGTGACTTGCTCGCTCACTAAGCTCCTTGGCACTGCAGGTGGGGGTGGCTGGAACTTCATAGGTCTTGTGAAAGCGAGCATAGTCCACTTGGTAGCGATCACGGTCTTCAAAGATGACCGGCTCGAAGCGGTGGCCCCACAGAATCTCTCGGGAAAGGTAGGAGCTCCTTGCTTGTGTGGTCATGGCTGTGGCCTCTACCATGCCCTCCAAGATCACCACAATCTCAAAGTCATCCGTCTCTAATTCTGCACGGCTCAAATTCCACAGCGGTGAGTCTTCATCAATCTCATGGACAATCACCAATGGAGACACCAGAAAGAGGCGATCGATTCCTTCATCATAGCCCACATTCAAGTCCATCTGTTCCAGAGGGATGAATTCTCCCTATGCCGTCACATAGGGACGAATTAGCTGGGCACGGACATGCGCCTCCACAATGTGGCTTTTCCTGAGATTCCCAACTCGCCACATGAGGCAAAGTTTTCCATCTCGCAGGGCGATAACAGCATTCTGGGAGAACAGGAGTGTCTGGTTCCGCTTTTTGGGTCGCGCCATCTTTGCCATGATGGTGCCAATCATAAAAGAGTCAATGATGCATCCCACAATGGACTGTATCACCACCGTCGCCACGGCGACAGGGCACTCCTCAGTGACACAGCGCCAGCCATAGCCTATAGTTGTCTGAGTCTCTATAGAGAACAGGAAGGCCCCCACAAAACCTTCCACATGTAGCAAACATGGCTTCCATGGCTTCTGCTGTCCCTCCCCCAGTCCTCGCATGCCCCGGTCTGGGTCAAAGTCTCCATGTGCCAGGGAGACGCTGTAGAAGATCACTCCAAAGATCAACCATGATACCAAGAAGGTGGTGCAGAATATAAGCAGCAGATAGCGCCAGCGAATGTCCACACAAGTGGTGAAGATATCGGCCAGGTAGCGACGAGGCTTGTCCTCCATGTTGGAGAAGATCACATTACATTGGCCATTCTTCTTCACGAATCGGCTTCGTAGCTGGCCCCTGCCTGTGGTGGAGATCTTTCCATTGTAGGTGCTCTCCATGGTCCTGCCCACCCCAGAGCCGCCGAGGGCGCTGCCGGGTGAGGGCAGGCGGCTGGGCGATCCGTGGCCGTTGTGTAAACCCAATGTAGAGATCTTCAGACCCTCCTCATCTGGAGAGACAATGCTGTACCTGCAGGAACGAGGGAGCAGACAGAGAGAGACAAGTGAGACTAGACAGTCCCAGCTTGGCATTTGTGAGGGCTGAGAGCCAGGAAGAGGACGAGCATTAAGACACCAGCCATAATCTCATCGCATCTTGCTTGTTCTTTCCAGTGTCCCTCTAAAAGGACACAACGTGACTAAGCATGAAGCGCTAACTCCGCAGACGCTAGCGACACTAAACCATGACTCATGCTAGTGTCCATACTGTTGGCGAATCCCGAGCACTGGGAAATTCCTCCAAAACTGCCAAACCGAATTTTCACCTAATAGAATGTCATAAATCAGGGATTCCTATCTAATCCTGAGCCCCCCGGACCCTTGTTCCTGCTGTGTCTTCCTTTTCTAACAGTTGTAAACAGGTTAGTGTTACCTAGCCCTCTCCTCCACAGGGGATTACCTGGGAAGGTGAGTTGTGTTTAGCCATATGAGGAGGATTGCGGTCAGGGCAGATTTAGGGATTATAATCTGAGACTTTATCAGCACTCGCATACACACTCAGAAAAAGTTACCAAACGCTCCAGTACACTGCTTTCTGCTGCTGGTGACAGGATGGGATGTCGAGGTCCAGAGGGGTGATTTAATGAATAATTAATTTTGGTCAGAGGCCATGTCTAACATTGACCAAACAATAAAACCCTGATTGATTGTGAATACATACAAAATCACATGTAAATGTTTAGGCACCCCTGTCCAAAGTACATGTATATGCTGTTTGGTGGTGTGTAAATAGGCATGTATCCTCTACTGAGAATATTCTCTGCATGTTAATGCACAATTACTGAATTGAACAAAATGCCACATTATATGTTTGAACATGTTTATTTCAGATACTAACAAAAACAAACTAAATCAAATTATCTAAAGCCAAGCTCTGTTAATATATCTGCATATTTAAGTATAAACCAGGCATTTAATTTTGGTGACCCTGTAGTTAATGATGGTGTGGTAACAGCTAACCAACATCCGTGGGTTTGAGAATCCTTCATGGTTCTGGGACTCTGAATAGACAACAGCATCCTGAGAGGCCTGTGCCCACCTACACAGCCATCCACACACACGCCTCAACAAAAGCTTTATTATATTCTTATATCTGGATTCTCTAGTATCTGAATCTGTGGGAATGACTCTCAAATTGTTTTACAAAAGTGGGGGTGGCATCCTCCTCATATATATATATATATATAAATATGTAAACATGTTGGTTTACATGTTGCAGTAATTCACTGCGCCAACAAGTACCCATAATCATGACTGAATATTTCCTTGAAATAATGAGATCAATACAGGTAATGCTCTGTTTCATTATTAAGGTATGTATGGGTTTTGTACTTTTTACATAATGGAATGTACTAAAGAGGTCATTTCTCAGTTATGGATTACATTTTAGCATAATCCACAATTACGATTATATTTTGTAAAATCATTTAAATGTATTAAATAATTTGTAAATTATTATAATTCATAATTATGATCTAATATCTCAATGTAACAACGTGCTGAAGGGTTTTTATGATATTTTGTGTGACCGCTATACAGCATGGTGGGTAAAGGACACACACACACACAAGTGTACCTGTTGGCTCTGGTGGAGCTCATGGTGTTGATGTTGAAGTGGAGTGAGAGGGTCAGAAAGACCAGAGCTCCCTGTTTACGCCCAGAGATTCGGAATCGGCATCCTAACAGTCTACAGCACACACTCAAACACACACAAACACATATGCACACACACACACACACACACATACTGGTTTCCATGTTCGACGGGGACCAATGTTCTGAGCATCATTTGCGGGGACC
>JBBKCR010000130.1:60497-71136 GCA_037577295.1 Ladigesia roloffi | reverse complement strand
TATACATATATGTGTGTGTGCGTGTGTGTGTGTGTGTGTGTATTAACTTGTCATTCCCATGGCTTGTGTATCAAAACAACAATAGCACTGAATGCTTAGTTATTATCTGACTCTGTTTTCTTTTTTTAACTTTCCCATTTGCCTGATGCCCCGACAGGAAGGGAGCAGTGGACAGCGGGCGTCAGTCTCCTCCTGAATTCTCCACCGAGCGAGACGTGCTGCTGTGAGGAGGATGCGCTTCCCTTTGAAGAAGATCCGCAAGCAGTTCAAACTCCTCCTGCTCCTTGTGCTTCTCACCTTTGCCATTGGGTTCACATACCTGCACATCAACCAGGGCAAAGCCATCAAGCTCCACTTCAACTATGGCAAAGGTACGAGCCGTAACAGCAGCCATACCGAGTCCAGGCTCGGTTTGCCTGAAACCCCCCCTGAGGTTATGTGTTTTTTCAGAGCTTTTTGTAGATTTCATGTGATTAATCACATTATTCGGTGTAATCACAGTTATTACAGCCTTATTTACTCAAATGATAATGGCCAGTTTCCATTGAAACACAATTCTTATTACAGGAGTGCAAAATAAGAACCTTTTCACACTTCAGAACATATTTTGGTTTCAATAATTCAAACACATTACTTGCCCTGCGTGAACACATGTGTGCACACGTGATTCCCGCGAAGGGAGCGTGGTCTCCAGTTTTCATCACTGACGTCCTGGGAGAGCCGAAGTGGCTGCATGTTCCACCCAGTGAGTGTATGTGTCACATATATCATATATGACATGCTCTTGAGGGGAACTGGAGCGTTCACGTTATCGTTGCTTTTGTTTGATGCTTGTTGATTCATCCATAGGTCCCCCCGAGCATCGCTGAGCATAGTCGGTCAAAGGCTTTGTTTTGAAACCTCCTTAAAAGCTGCATTTAAATGAATAAAATCATAGTAAAAGTACATGAGTGGTGAGCAGCTGGGCTTCAGCCTGCGCTACAACAGATAGCTAAAAGGGTCAAATTAAGAAAATATGTTCATTTGTAGGGTTGAATCATTTATTTCTTTTCTTTTTAACACCCTGAATTGTAAAATTAGTTCATTTCAACCACACTTTCGGTTGGTTACATTGTTTTTAGGAATTGAAAGATTGAGAAGATTATTTTTTGAGTTTTCCATCTGCTTATTTCAATATTTCTCCTGCTTTTACCAAGAAAAAGTGCATTTTCCTGTTTAATATGAAGATGAATGAATGTTAATGTAAACAGAGTCCACTGTGGTAGATTTAGATTAGATTTAGTATAGAGGCCTGTATCAGGTTGCACTATTCAGTCAGTTGATACAGCCAGACTGAGCTCCACATTATAGCTTGCTAACTCAGTTGTAACCTTGTAGAATCGTTTTTACCTTGTTCTTCAAGGGTTTCCTTGGAAAAAAAAGAACTGCTCATTAAAGAATTGCCCATTAAAGCCCACAATCCAATGATTATGAGTCCATTTGTAAGACAGACAGTACATTATCAATCGATTTGACATTTCTCGTGCGCTCAATATCGATCAGCAGCAGGTCAGTGTGGGCGATGGGATTGTACATCAGATCCACCTAAATTACTTTGACTGAAGATGCAGCTCGGGCTTTAATTACTTTCCTTGTCTGCTTTCAGCACGTCTGATCATTCTTAAACCAATTTGTACTCTGGAATATTGTATCATTTGTAGTGGAGATAAGACTGGAGGACCAGTGAGGCAGAAAGTCTTTTTCATCTGCACTCTCTAAACTGAAATGAAATTACTTTAACCCTTGGGCAGAGCTTGGATACGATTCTTACTTCGGTTATGAGTGCGCCTGCCAGATACCACTTAAGAGACGAGATGTTTCGTTCTTTCATAAATCGGCTGAATTGCGCATGAATGACTGTGGGGCTTTTGCACATTCTTTCTGGCTCTAATGCGTGCGTGTGTGCAGGCGCCATATCTAATGTGAGCCACAAGAGGCTAATGTAAGCTAAGCTTGTGGGTTTAATGTGAGAGAACTGACCATTCTGATGTGGGATTGATGCGTCTGTCTGAAAATAAAAAAAAATAGCAACTAGCCCATTAGCATCTCACGGAAGTGACAATGCAACCAACATTGCTCAGGAAATGATCCCAAAGCTCGCTCTGGATCTTGTGTTCATTGATGAAAATAGGCACTTTGAACCACAGCATCTCTCTGCTAGCGGAGAAAAGCCTCTCGTGCTTTCGCCGAAGTGAAGGATCATCCATCTGTGCCGCTGAAACCGTGTCAGGACCACACGCGGAGTTGCACCCTCATGCCGAAGCGCTGCGGCCATCACCATATTTCTGGGATGCATGACTGGACAAGCGAAATTGGGTTGTTTTTAGAATGCGGCTTCTTCATTTAGTGTTACCTTGAAGCCTCGTGCCCTTTTGCTCTCGCAGGTGAAGTCATTGTGGAGGATTAGTGAATTAATCGCCACTGTACCTGAGTGAAGGATAGACCCCTGGATTTCTAATTATAGATTGAGAGCCAAGACCCTCCCTCTCCCCTCCCAGTTCCCACTGATTAAGATTTTGACATGGGGCCCGGTCGCTCTGGAGTCCCGTGAAGTTGACAGGGAGAGGGATGAGGAGCAGGGAGTCCTTTAACCCCCAGGTTAATGGAATTTGGGTTGGCCCACATAATAAGCTGCTTTCAACACACTGGCTAACGCTTATGCAAATGGGAGGTTTTGGACAGCAGCCATTGTTATCTCAAGAGAGACGTGTTCCGGGTGATAAGTGAGAAAGGATTGGACTCTAAGACTACGCTACGTTTGCTCAGCCAGGAGAGGGATTGTTGACTCCTCTTTGGGTAAAAAAAACAAAACTGAGATATAATGAGAACAGATACAAGTTTAGCTGTTATGATGAGCCTCGTTGATGGTTGGAGAATGAATGATGGAAACACCAGTTCAATGGACGATTTTTTAGTTGCTGAATTTGTCTTTGTTTGCTAAATTAGAGATGGGCAAGTGTGGGCAAAAGGAACTAAACTGCCCCTGGGATAAAAACCTGCTGGACACTGTGGTGGGACACTCAGAGATACATTTAAACCTTTAATTAGGGAACAGCACTGCACCATATACAACTGTTAAAGTAGAAATTTAGCAAAATTTAGCAAATTTAGCAAAAAAAAGTAGAACTGTAATGACTCCAGTTTAAAATAATTTGTTATAAAATGCCCCATGTATGGAGTGTGCATTTAAACAACTTAGTGACCATGTTGTACCTTTGAGCCTACATTTGTTCTTTGCATTTTGCTGGGATCTACCTGTACAGTTTCCTTTTTTATGGGCGTGTAATATGACAGTATGTTCTTAACTTCATAAACTCCAAAGCAAACTGGCTTTTATGGTTGTACAATCAATATTCAGACAATTTAAGAGATTATATATCATGATATTTTATCATATTGCCCACCCTTATATGTTAGCATCTATAATGGTAAAAGAAGGGCCAACCACTTCAAAAATCTTTAATACTATGAATTGATTTATTGATTCTCATAATTAAAGACACTGAAATGAAGGATACTTTGATCAGTCTAATCTAGACAAACAAGAAGAGGTGAGTATTACCAAGGTCATTTTAATGACAAGAATTTAAAGCTGGATGAATAATGTGCAATTCTGGACAAAAGCCATAACAGGCCAGCAAACTGAAAAGCTGCCACCTGAGTGTAATTAGGGCATGTGAAGAAAAACCCTGTGTCCCCTGGAGAAGTAATGGCTACAGATGAAGAGTCCTTCCCCTGCTTGGGTATTCTGTGTGAAAAATACTCCCACAAAACTCTCAGCACGCAGCCTCATTACAGGAGGCCTGGTAATAGGAGGAATGGTCTCGAGCAGATTCCAACCCAAGAGCGAAGCCTCATCTTTATGTTTTATGTTAATAAAGACAGTTAATCACAAAACAACAATTGAGGAATTGTGTTAATTTTTTTAGAACAAGTGAACAGAGAGCGGCACAGGGAATGTAGTTGGGAAAAGGTGGAAGGTCTCTTTTATTTAAAGAAACAGAAATACAAATCCGCTTAAGGAAAGAATTTAATAAATAAGCCTATAGAAGAGGTTAAGTACAACCACATCATCTTTTTAAAATAGCAGCAAATGTTTTTATCCAGTGTACTGGTCCTGAGCACTCAGCCACACCTTGTCAACACCTATGAACAAAAATCCATTTCTCAGGACTTATGGTACACATGTGTTGCTGAGAATTGTGGTATTTAAAACTTCACCTAATTGTGTGGAGGATGCTGCTACTTTTGATCATTATATCTGAAGCTGAAAACCTTATGGTTAGCTGTGAAAACGTCTAGTACTTAAGTTTAAAGGAGTGATCGACCGATATTGATTTTTTATTACCGATACAATTATTTGCATGTTTATGTGCCTGGTATCCGATATTCAGAACTGATATTTATTTACTATTATACTTCTATTTTTTGACACAATTATTACAACACCACTCAACTGAATAAAACTGTTTTTATTTATAATAATCCCTCCTTGCATACAAATCAAAACTAGGGGTCTGAAAGTGAAAAAAAAGGGCATTGTTTCTAAAGTCTTCAATGGTGCATAAACTACATATCTACAAGCTGCATAAACTACATCAGTCATTTGTGTAACACATCTAATGTGTTCATTAATAGCTGTTATGTTTAATAAAGTTTACTAAATATAGGAAAGCAAGTAAGTATACTTTACCTTTGCACGCAGTTTCCCCTCATACGCCATGCTGAAATGGTGATCATGCACGTAATTCTCAAAAACCCGATATTACAAAACCGATAACCGATTATGGTAAAATACTTCGATATTGGGAAAAATATCGGTAAACCATTATCTCGGTCGATCTCTAGTTTAAAGTAATCTAAACTATACTTTGGTCACTGTGGGCTGCTTACATTGATTTGAATGCATTGTCTTGCAAAACAATTTGAAGTGAAAGTGATCATTCAGTCAGGTGAACACACCACAGCACACAGTGTGAACCGCATAAAATTCTGTATTTAACCCATTCATCAAGTGAAGCAGTGGGCAGCCAGGAACATAGCGCATGGGGAGCAGTGTGTGGGGACAGTATATAGCTCAGGGTATCTCAAACGTACCTAGCAGTCTTGGAAATCCAACCCATTCAATTCAATAAATTTTTATTTCTATAGCGCTTTTTACAACAAGGTTGTCACAAAGCAGCTTTACAGAGTTCAGGTCTGAGCCCCTAGTGAGAAAGCCGAAGGCGACAGAGGCGAAGAAAAACTCAAATGGAGGAAGAAACCTCGAAAGGAACAAAGACTCAAAAGGGGAACCGGTCATCCTCAGGTCGACCCAGAGAGAAATCAACCCAGCACTGGGAGAGAGAGAGAAAGAGAAAGAGAAAGAGAGAGAGAGAGAGAGACATCAAATACAACACAGCACCAGATAAATAACGAGACGCTTTGGTCCGAGTGGAGCCGGGCTCCGTCGAGGGCAGTCTACGGAGATCCAGCAGGTGTGCAGCAGTTCCCCTCAGAGAAAACAGAGAATGGAGTTAGTCCTGCATAAGTTTAAGTGCATGATTTATGTGTATGGGGAGTGTAAGAAAGAATTTAAATACAGACAGTGTGACTAAACAGGTGTGTTTTTAGCCTGGAAATAAAAACTCCAGAACGTTGTGTGGTAAGGCATTCCAGAGCTTGGGGCTATATATGAGAGTGATCTTCCCCCTAATGATGCTTTAATAATTCTGGGAATAGTAAAAGGCCAGCACCTTGAGATCTGAGTGACCGTGGTGGTTCACAATAACACAAAAGTTCACTGAGGTAATCAGGTGCAGGTCCGTTTAAGGGTTTATAGGTCAATAGTAAAATGTTGTAATCAATACGATATTTGATTGGAAGCCAATGTCTTCCTGATCACAGGGAAAATGACGTAAAAACTAGGCCACCATCTGTAACATTCTGCTTAGGATTGCACTTCAGGAAGTCGTGGGTTTGTAACCCTACACTGCTAAAAACGACTGAGGTACTCTTGAGCGAGATACCAGGGGCTTCATGTTTACTTGGTGAATGGGTTGAACACAGAGGAACAATTTCATGGCAGAGTTCCCCTTATGACAGAATTATCGCATTCTATAAACCAAATTTATTGACCTGAACTTTTAATATTAGTACATATCTTACTCATGCAATATATGGTGATCCAGAAGTGTGGCATCCAATCATCTACCTGTTACTACGCAGTTTATATGCAATTACTATACGCTGATGTTGCTTACACTGTTGTTGCTGACTCTCTATAACTGTTTATTTATTTATTTATTTATTTTTGCAGTTGTTCTGTGTTTCAGAAATAGACCATAACCATGATATAACCAGAAAATGCAATAATAACAATAATCACCAAAATAACATCATATTGTCAGACCATGATATGAAAAGGAATGCTGGATAGAATACATGTTAATGTTTTTAGCCCTAACATCAGCCAGTGAGTACTCAGAATCAGTAATAATTCATTGCATTACCAGCATATACCAGCTGTGAACTGTCTAGAAATCATTACATTATCAGCCAAGTTTCAATGATAATTGTTGCAAGTTTACCTCCACCCGATGGATCAGAGTGGAGGACGTGGCTCTGCTTTTCACCAGCCATTAAAGAAATAAAATAAAACAAAAGCCGCACCTTTCAATTACCTTCAATGTGATGGGGAGAAAAAAGGAAGCTCATCTCAGTATGCGGGAAAACGCACGGGATGGCATTCTCACTGTGAATCTTTAATAGGCTTCAATTCTCGGGAGGAGAGAAGGCGAATGCGTGTGTGTGTGTGTGTGCTGTGCTGGCGGAACAAGCAGCTCTCTGTTGACTTGGCTCAGGGCAAGGACACATGGGGCAGGTGGTGGCCCACTCACCAGCCGAGGAGGAAGTGCACCAAGCATGCAGATTTTTTGACGAGCACACTTCCAGACAGAGCACCCTGGGCGGACTGTAACACTGCCAGAGCTTCGTCAAGTCCACTGCGAGGTAGCTGCTGCGTCCAGACACAAAGATTTGCAGCATTACAGTAATCGTCCTTGCATCTTTGACCTTTGTAAGGTAATTTTATTTCTGAAAGCATGGCCGTTGCTTCCATTCATTCCGAGGGGGGGTCGTGTCCCCTCACATCTGATAATTATTCGTTTGGACCCCCCCACATTTAATGTAAATAATTAGTTCACCCAGCACTGTTGAATCTTGAATCTTTTGCAAAGAATCCACTCCAATTCATCCATAGAAAAACACACACACACCAGTGGAAATCCAAGCAGCCTGTCGGTGCCCTGAGGATTCACTTCACTTGAATGCAGTGAGTTGGGGGAATACCCGTAACGAATTTCCAGCAGTGTGTGTTCTTCTATCGATTAAGTGGAGTGGATTTTTTCGCGAACGATTCAAGATTCAAGATTCTAGATTCAACAGGGGTTTACAAACACCCTTATCCCCTAAAAAGATGAGATATTGCACACATGCAGCAACCACACCCCCACCCAAACCACGCCTCACGTGTCCCCCTCACATTAAAAATGCTTCTGACGCCCCTGATTAACAAGTATTTGATAAGGTTGCACCATAGCTTGTTGGTAATGATCTTGCATTTTGTAGTATTTTTATCACAGGAGGTCACACCATAAAAAAGCCATACTGCTCATTTATTTGCTAGATATTAAACCATCACAGTGGTGGTTAGGCATCTGCCTTGCAATTGGAAGGTCATTGTTTGAATCTCAGGAGCCTTGAGCGAAGAAACTTCCACACACACACTGCTCCCTGAGCGCTGTGTTCCAGGCTGTCCACTGCTTCACTTGGTGAACAATTGGGTTCTGTTCACGCTGTGTGCTGTGCTGTGCCATTTTGACATATGACAAATTTACACTTACACCTTACTTCAGTTAGTATGTGTCTTTTTAAACTGCTGTCAACGCAGCCTCACTGGATACCTCAGCATGTGTTAAACTGCCAATTCTGTTACATCGATTAGCAGCTGCCCTTATCGCCCAGCATCACTCTGAGGGAGAGCGGAAATGAAGGGCCACCTACCCAGAGAGGTCTAGGTCAAATGTGGTCTTCTGAACTCTGGTCCATAGATGACATCAGTGCCCGAGATCAAACTCACAGTGTCAAAACGATCGTGGCTGGATAAGCCTTTCAGGAGCCCCCCCAGTCGCACTACTTGTAACTGTGTGCTACAACTAATTACAGTTCCTAAATAAGTGTTTCTGTTGTTGCTTTGAAGAATCAAAGCATTCATGTACTCCAACAAATGCGAATGACTGTTTTTAGATATTGCAGGATCCCCTGGATGTCTGGGTGGGGGACGCCAGGAGTACAGTACTTGAATATTTGTGTACTATTAGCTGGATTGGCATGGATGTATGGAGGTGGCCCTGAGGGGGTGTAGAACTTCACTAGGTAAATTCAATCTACTGGATTTGCCATGGGTGGTCTGGTGATGGTACTGGCGTGCAGTTGCATGACCGTGTTTGAACTATTTATTCTGTATGAAATCAGTGATTGAGATTTTGCATTTCCTACAAAATAATTGGGAAGACAGATCTCAATTGAAATATACAGAAACATAATTGGAAAGCTGGTTTTATTTTGTAGGCATAGTTTTATCCATTTTCCCGTAATGTCAGCTGCAGTTTCACAGTGGATATAAGTGGAGTGAGTCTGATTGGGTTGTGTGTACAGTCGGTGGAAGGAAACTAGCACCAGAAGACAATTTGACATGTGTGAGTGTTCGTTTGATTTGCGAAATCGCCGAGTTGTTTTTCAGAATGTGAGCATAAGGACCATGTTTGATCATTCAGCGTTGGCACATGATTAGACTACCTGACTTGGTAACGTTGCTGTAATTTTTAATCAATTTTTACACACTGCAGCTCGAAAGATTTCCATCCGTGTGACATTTCAAATGTCAGGAAGGACGTAGAATACATTATTATTCATTATTTAATTTTTTTAATAATCACATGGTGCGATGAAAAACGAGAGCTGAGGGATGTGTGTGTATATGTTTTTATGAATACATACAAGAATATGCAATGCTATTTAAGTGTGTGCTTTCGTGTACTTGCGATTGTCTGGGGATTTTAAGAGTGCCTTGTATATTCTTCATGGTTCTGACTGAAACTGTGCCCTATTCATTACATAGTGGAATATGTTTAGGAGTCTCCTTATATGTAATGGTGTGACAAAATAGTGCAGAGCATCTAGTGCCCTTTTATAACCCCACAATGCACAGCAATAGGGAGTGTACAAATAATGACATGGAATTCCCACAGTGCATTGTGTCCTGTGCGATGGAATGTGCAGAGTTATAGCAGAAGGATGTGCAGACACATGTAACATTAGCACGTAATCACAAATTCTGCCTCCAGAACATTAGGTGCCTGCCAGAAATAACTGTTCAATTTCTCCATACTGTACCTATACTGATTATTCTCAACCAGGCGTGCAGGGGGTGCTGGAGACGATCTTAGCTCTTATATGGTGAAAGGCATAGAAACACATCATTACAGCACACACATATACAATTGCATTCACATACACACACAATTTACCATATTTTTGGACTGTCAGAGGAAAATCACCAACCAAATCCAGGGTCATGATGCCCAGTGTTAGTCCAGGTACTCCAGGAGACTACATTATTGACTAAAAGTTTCAATAATAAGAATATTTGATAAGGTTGCACCATAGATTGTTGGTTAATCATTGTAATGATCTTGCTATTTGTTGTATTGGTATCACAGGAGGCCACATCATGCAAATAAGCCCTATAATTTAGTAATTGCTCACCTGTTTGTAGACATCAAACCATCACATGGTGATACCAAGTTGTTGGGCTGCTAGTGGCCTGATTAGGGATCTGCTTCGCAATTGAATGCTAATGGGTTCCGATCTCAGGACTTCTAGTGGCACCACTGTGGCAACATTGAGCAAGGTCACATTTAGAATGTTTAAATACACAGAACAATGACCGTGTCCCCAAATTACTACATTTAATTCATATTTGTGCATTGGCATCAGCAACAGCATCTGCAGAGATGTTCCTGAGAAAAGATTGGCATCAGTCTCCATATTGCATCCCTAGCTAAGGCAAAAAATCCCACAGCCATGCTGTTGTCCAGAATGAATCCTCCTCCACTCCCAACCCTCTTTTGTAAATGCATGACAGCAATACAGCATCACACACCATCGTGTCTGGCACGCCTGCATGCCAAATATATGTAACATTTAGAATGTTTGGGACACTCCAGAGTGTCAAATATGTCAAAAGTCCCCAAAACAGTTGTGTTTATTTATGGTCCCGGATGCTACAGGCTCATGAAACTATTCTGTAAATAAAGGCAAATGAAACAGAACAAACAGGGGGAGGTTCATTCCATCGGAGAGAGAGAGAGAGAGAGAGATAGGTAGAGAGCACAAGAGAGATAGAAAGAGGGAGGGAGAGAGACAGACAGAGAGAGAGACCGAGAGAGAGACAGAAAGAGAGAGGCAGAGAGAGAGAGGGTTCGGGAAAGAGAGAGGAGAGAGAGAGAGAGGAATCGGGAAAGAGAGAGAGAGAGAGAGAGAGATCAGGTAAGAGAGA
>JBBKCR010000130.1:44632-58126 GCA_037577295.1 Ladigesia roloffi | reverse complement strand
GAGAGAGAGAGAAAGAGTGAGAGAGAGAAAGAGAGAGAGATAGAGAGAGAGATAGGGATCAGAAGAGAGGGAGAGTGAGAGAGAGAGAGAGAGAGATGGTGAGAGAGAGTGAGAGAAAGAGAGAGTGAGAGAGAGAAAGAAAGAGAGAGAGAGAGAGAGAGAGAAAGAGAGAGAGTGAGAGAGAGAAAGAGAAAGAAAGAGAGAGAGAGAGAGTGAAAGAGAGAAAGAGAGAGCGAGAGCGCTCCCCGGTGTCTGAGGTCCTGCAGGAAGGTGCTGCTCCATTGTTTGGGAAAGAATATTGTAAAGAGGTGTAGAGACAATGAGGTGTAGAGAGAGAGAGGAAAAAAAGAAACACACAGGATTAGAATGTTCCTAGTGAAGTGTAGCAGCTCACCTGATAGTACTGTAAGAAGCATTTAAATGGCTGCAGTTGGTGGGCGAGTGTTTGCATTTGGGGCTGGTTAGCAGACACCCTCGAGATGCGCAGTGGTGGCTGTCCACAACAGTGGTGCTGAAGTCCAGTTAACTGGGTTTCAGCACCACAAATAGCTCTCACGGCCATACAGGGCAGGAAAATTCTGTCCTTTTGTGGCCCAGGGCCAAAAGTGAAAGAAATCCTGTAAGAGAAAAATAAAGCAGAGTGTATGGGGTATTCTGAAATCAGGCTAAACTACCAGAATAGCTGAGAGACACTATAGGGAAAAAAGTATTGGGATGCCGGACCATTAAACCAACAGGGATTTTAATTGCATTGAATTCAAAGAGACTTTAATATAGAGTTGGTCCCCCTTTCCAACTAGAATAGCATTTAATATTCTTGGAATGATTTCCGCAAGATTTTGGAGTTTTGGGGAAATTGTGCCCATTCATTCAGTATGAGTTAAGAGGTCAGGCCTCTAGAAGACCTGGTTCACAATCACTGATCCAGTTCATCCCAAAGGTGCTGAATGTGGTTTAGGTTAGGGGTCTGTGTGGGCCAGTCAAATTCTTCCACACCAAACTCATTCAGCCATGTATTTATGGAGTTGATTTATGTACTGGGACACAGTCATGCTGGAATATAAAAGTTTTTTCCCCAAACTGTCCACAAAGTTGGAAGCATGGTGTTGTCCATAATGGCCTGTTCTGCAAAGCACTGGACACAAGCTGGAAGGGACCATCACCTGGAAGTATCACTGTCCCAATACTTTTGTCCATACAGTGTACATAGGTAGGGTTGGTGGGATTATGAAGGAGAACATGCTGTAAATGTATTTAAGATATTTTTTTCATATGAAATTTTACATTGTCAAACATCAAAAAGTGTTTATATTTGGACAAGTCTGATACCTTCATATAAAACCTGGTGGTTCTAAAAGATTTGAGTCCCTTAAAATGACTAGCATAGTGCGTCATATTTCCAACTGTGCTCAGGTTTGGACAAAGCCAAATACACCGTCTGCTTTGTGAGCTGGATACAAGCTTGCAGTGGGTCGGGTTAACCTTTAGCTCCTGAATGTTTGACCTCTTCTTCCCTCTCTCCCACTGCTCAGTTCTACCTGCCCTGAACGTTTTTCTGTAGGTGTTCAGCCACTCAGAGCTGCCCCCAAGTCCATTCTGAGCTGCTATCTTCTCAAAAGACTCATTGCTATTCCTGCAGGCTGCAATGCTGTTCTCAGCACTGGCGCGGCTTTGTTCGGGGAGCAGTAGATGTGGTCTTTACAGACCCCATTCAGTCATCCAGGAGCCATTAATAGGCCTCTTTCACAGAAAGGCCTGAGAAGTGTTGATTCTAGTGAAGACGGGGGCAGCTTGCTCGGCATTCTGGATTTTGGTCAGTGACTGTAAAGGCTGATTTGAAAATTGCCTTGGTTAATATTCACGACGTTCCTATTTTACAGGGCAGCGCTTTCAGACTGGGTCATTTCATCTTTTGTATAAGGAGCGCAACTTCGCTGTACATATTTATGTCGCCTCTCTACTGAATACAGAGGGAAGGTTTTGGTTTCGTTAGCATATTCCACAAGAGGCCACTCAGATTCCATTAGTGAAACACCTCGGCCCATATCGATGACTGTCCGTTCGCTTAGACGCCTGGAAAAAAAGGACCTTAAAGTGGCACCAATGGTGTTTTAGAAAGGCGAGCCATTTTGGGATGGGAGGGGGAAAAGGCCCATGCCTGATCCATCTGCCAGCCTGCGAGTGCCAGATGCATGGACCAGTTACACCACTCCTCGGGAGATAACATGGCTTCCTGTGCAGAACTGTGCTTGATTTTGCTCTCTCTCTCTTTCTCTCTCCCCCTTTCTCTCTCTCTCTCTCTCACTCTCTCTCTCTATTTGTCTCTCTCGCTCTCTCTGTCTATTTTTCTATCTCTCTATTTCTCTCTCTCTCTCTCTCTCTTTCTCTTTCTCTGTTTAACTCACCATCTCCCTCCTTCTCTTTCTCTCTCTGGCTCCTCCTTCTCTTTCTCTCTCTGGCTGTCTGTCATTCTCCATGTGTGTCTATTAAAGTAAAATAACATTTGTGCATATATATATACACACATATTATACGCACTGTATGTGTCCATCTGTCCATCTGTCTGTGAGATAAACAGATACACATTTCATTCAGTTGAATGGGAGCCAGTTAAACTAACATTCTTACATGCCTATTCAAAGAGGGATTTGTTCATTTAAATGATAAAAAATAACACATATGGAATTATGTAGGCAGCAAAGAAAAAGGCAAAAAACCTCAATCTTTGCTTTACACACTCTTGGCATTTCCGCTTGAAGCAGCATGAGGAGCCACACTGGGTGCTTTTGAAACATGAACAAAGAAGGAACACACATACTGAGGCATTGTTGTGGAAGCACTGCAAATATATATTTATATGTTTTGTTTTACTTTATTTTACTTTACTTTATTTGATTTTTCTTAATTTTTAATGGGATCTGATACACAGTATCATTGCTGATATCGGCCAAAATGACTGGATCAGATAGTGGAAAAGAATTTGAAGAGCTGTCTGAAGATAAGTAACACAGATGAGATGCAAGACTGCATCAAAAATGGCTCCTTACTGCCTCAATAGTGCACACAAGGTTATGTGCACCCAGACAAATGTATTATTAGATATAATGACTAGCTTAGTTGTTGAAAAGAAGGGATTTTATCCTTTTTTTGTCAGTAATTTATTCTCAGGATTGCGGAATCGGTACCTATGGTGGACACGTTGCCCCCAATTTCTTATCAACTTCACTGTTTGAATTGCTCTTAGAAACAAATTCGACACAAGGCTTTAGATCAAAGCTGTAGAAAAATGCCTATTCATTTAACTGACACGTTTAATGGGCTCCGTGTGTTTCCACCTAATGTGTTGACAAAACCAGCACCCACAGACTCCGGAGCTGAATTAATGCGGAAAATGCTTTCACACCATGTTCCAGTTTCCATTGACATGGCTCGCAGAAACATACACACTCATGGAACAACTGCGTTCGCTGCCTCGTCTGTACAAAAGCGCTGTGCGGTCTCTATTTCGGAGCGCGGATGGAATCCTAAGTGGGTGGAAGCTCCTTCCATAATGTATGATTGTGTGTTGTCTCCTCTGTGCGCCGCTTTGATAAGAGCATTTAGCTCTCGCTGTTGAAAGTGTGTAGTGATGAATGGGTCCAGGTGCAGTTTGTCTCAATATTTCAGGGCACCGTATTGCTCCACGTCAGACGCGCATGCTAAGGTGATGTGCATCGGCAGCCCTCGCGCGCTTCAACATTAGGCGAGCGCCTATAAAGAAATTTCCTTCTGTTGCTTATCATCAAGGAAGCTTTGAAACATCGTGTTTTTCTTTTCGCCTCGTACCTTTTCAGTCTCTCCTCTTTTGAGAACAAGTAGGACATGATTAAAGTAAAAGCCTGCTTGTTAACACCTCCGTCCGCGTTCTAATCTCTTGTAATGAGTTGCAGATTTACCTGCTGTATTTTTAGTAGCATTGTCTCAAAACCAAGAACAGAGAATCCTGCACCATTCCGGACTTAATTGGTCCCTACAGAACTAATTCCGAATCCGTCACACAGCGGCTCATTATGCTGTCCATTTTCTCCCTTTTTGAAGTCGAGTTGATAGAAGTAATAATTCTTTTTTTTTCTAAAATGTAATTCGTCTTATGTTTATAGAGGACACACTTATGTAAGGTGATAATACGGAGAGTAAAAAAAAAAAGAAGAAAAAAGACACACATTCTTACATTTTCACATTCCAGTTTGAAGCCCAGCCACATGGAGCTCCATGATGCCAAACCACAGCGTAGCAAGGTTTCTAATCAATTCCTCCTCTCCTGTTTAGCACGGCTGCACTAATTGTTAAGTGAATGTCTCCGTGTTATGGAAAAGATTAATTTTCCATGTTGTTATTTTATGTTTTATGTGGTGTCCTAACATTTTACATCATGCTTATCGTGTGGACATACAGAGGCTAAGCTGTAAAAAGGCTCGCTTTCAATTCAGTATCTTTGTGATGCACAATGTGTTTTAGGCATGAGAAAAAATACGATTTAAAATGAGCAGTGAGTGTTTGATTACACATTGATGTTATTAACTGTACTCAATAAAACCAGAAAAAGAAACACAAATAACATTATAACCTGCACAGTATAATATATGTACAGAATATCATTTGTTCCTTGTGGAAGTCCAGTATTAATGAAATGGTTATTATTAGAAATGGTTGGACTCAACCAGTCCTTCATTAGATTAAATCAGGAGCTGCTGATTAATTTTGGCTGTTTAATTTTGCCTGTTTAATCTGAGCTAATAATTTAGCTCCCTCACTCACACAGAAGTCATTAGGAACGTTTCTGTCTAGTCTGCAGAGCAGCCGATCACAATAAATGAACACAAATTCAAAAGGAAAAAGATATTCTGTTTGAATGTAAGAGTCAGGGAAAGGTTGGGAAGTGGTGGATGTGGAATGAATTACAGCTGTTTCTGTTTCATAGAACTACACAAACATTAAAACTGGACCAAAAATAAAACACGAGGAAAGTGTTAAAGGGTTTTCAGGAAGTGCTAGTTGGGGACTTGGGACTTTCACACTGCTGCAATCAGCCAGAGTGTGGCCCAGTAGAGCAGAGCACACATTACAGCGAGCTCCAGTGTACACACTGTCCGTTTCAGGAAGCAGTGGTTGGTTAAGTGGCAGATGTCTAATGGCATTTTCAGGGAGGTTTATGTTTATCATTTGTAATTTGTTTATGACTTGTTGGTGCGCATCTTTTAGGGTTCTGAATGTTTGCCCACAAATCCAGCCAAGCAAAATGTGTGTGTACGTGTGTGTGTGTGTGTGTGTGTGTGTGTGAGAGAGAGAGAGTTCTGCTACCAAAGCTGGTCTTTAGAGGACTTCTTAAGTATACAGTGCCAGGCGTCAGCAGCAACAGTCCAGCTGTAGCCACTAGGGGACTCATCAGGACTCACTAATCTCAGGCTTTAGTGCACTTTCACTGCTGGAGGCCTTCTCTTACTGTCCTTCAAAAGTGTTTCATCTCTATCTCTGTCTCCCTCTTCCTCTTGCTCACTTTTTCATCTGTCTATCTATATATCTGTCTGTCTGTCTATCTGTCTGTCTGTCTGTCCATTCGTCAACCATCCATTCGTCCATCTTTATCTGTCCATCCATCTGTTCATCCATTTCCCCCTTACTCTTGCTTTCTCTGTCTCTCTCCCTCGCTCTTTCTCGAACTCTCTCCGTTTCCCCTTCTCTATCTTCTATCTTTCTCAATCTGTCTTATCTTCCTTCCGTCTGTCTGTTTCTTCACCACTTGTCTTCCGTCTCACTCCAATATCCTCCTTCCTGCTGCGAGAATGCGAGCGATCTCTCAGATTTGTCCAAATAGACAGATCTAACATATGCATGTATTCATTCATAAATATTTATGTTCCTGTCTTCCTCAACGGCCTCTCGGAGCGCAGAGGTTCAGCTAGAGGGCTTTAATCTGTGGAGATATTCGCGCGGGCTCCCTTTGCGGAAGATGGAACTTCACTCTGAGTGGAAATCTGTGGGGCATTCGGGTGAAGGTTGGTTAACGATGGCAGCGGTGTTGCCGAGCAGCTTGGCGTGCAGGGCGAATTAAGGGCTGGGATTGCCATAGTGCAGCAAAAATAGATCCCAGAAAAATAACGTGTGTGTCTGTGTGAGATTTGGCCCCTGTCCTGGTTTCAAAGCCCTGGGGGGCTGTCATACGGAGTGCGTTCCCTCAGATGTTGCCATGGCAGCAGGTAAACAGATGTGAAGGTCGCTGTCAGGTTCTGAGTGGGAAGGTGAAGCTACAGAGGCACCTAGCACAGCCTCTCAGCTTTGTAATCAAGTGTGTGGTGATTCATAGGTGTGTGCGTAGAGCATGTGCTTACATGTACTGTAAAGTAGAAAAGCAATTTTTCAGGATAGTAACCATTTATATATCAAACAAAAATGGTATAAATAGTCTATAATCTAAATGATTAACTCTTCTTAATTTAATGAATAAATTCTTTAATTTTATAACTTTTGTAAAATGACATTTAAGGCACATTTAAATAAAAAACGTATAATAATAATAATAATTGTTGTTGTTGTTGTTGTTGTTGTTGTTGTTGTTGTTGTTGTTGTTGTTATGTAGTTTTTAATTTTTTTAGTATTTTTTATTATTATTACTATTATTATTATTGATATTATTATTATTTATTATTTATTATTATTATTATAAATGCAAATAAACAATACATCTCTGTATGTGTGTGTGTGTGTGTATGTGTGTGTATGTTAGCTGAACCATTTCCAAAGCTCTCCTTGAGAATCCCCAGATTTACAGCTCCCATCCAGCACCTTGTTTACCTGATCAATGCTTCATTAAATATTTGTTTGTTCATTTGTTTGGCTCTATATTTGTTCACCCAGCCAATCCAGCATTCCCTCGATGCACATGCAGCAGTAGAGTGAATACGTTCCTTGACATTTTTGAGACATCGTCATGGAAAAGTTGGTTCTTAGTGAGTTCTTAGTGGAGCCTTTTTCATTCATTTCTTCCCGCTTTATCTCATACTGTCGTGTTTTGCGCCACTTCATAGCCTGAATGGGATGGAAGTGCTGGGCTGCATGATCAAGAGAGCGCATCTGAGTATTTGGACCAAACCCAGTTCTCAGATCTGATTGTCAGTTTCAAAGCAGTGCTCTATTGTTACTGTTGCAATCCTGTTTTTTTGCTTTATGTTTGATATATAACTTATAGCTATGTGTGATCACAGCACTTTAAATTCTTTCTCTGTATTTAAACTATTTACCAAGTGAATAGTTTATGTGGGGCACCGGGGGGAGCAGTGTGTGTGACAGTACCTTACTTAAAAGTTTCTCAGTGATAACACTAGAAGTCCTGGGATTTGAACACACAACCATGCGATACTATTCTAAACTTTACAGACATCCATCATACAGACACTTTCCCTATTTGCGTGACTTTCACATCCTTGTGTGAATATGCAATTTAAGACCCGTGTGCATCGTGAACCGTCCTCCCTCATGCCTATGCATTTGAAGGAGGACACCAAATATTGTGCAAGGTATGCAGAGACAATCCACCTGTGGCTGTTTATGTATTCTGCTTGATTGAACAACTGGCAGTAGCCGCTTTTGCATCGATTTTCCTCGGTCCTTTTAAAACTAGGTGTGAATATGCATATGAGTCCCATAAGACAGGTGCTAGTGCGACTTCCCTTAACAACAGAAGCCATGGATCTTGATGGAGGCACGAGCCTCACAAATGTGCGAAAAGAATGTTTACCATCAGAATAACACTGCATGCACTCTCGGGACCTCATGGACGTGTGTATGAAGATTCAAGGGCAAAAATATACCGTAATGCAACTGCAAAATGTGCACAAGTTCTGAGCTGGAGTAAAACAAACCTGTAGAACTTTGGAACGACTGAGCTATCACTCCTTGTTTTGTCTCAAACTTGTCGATGGCTTAATTATTTCATTGTGCTTTTAAAATGAACAAGCAGTTAGTGGGAGGTGCAATATTTTCCTGATGACCTTCAGTCTCAGTAAGTAAATGTTAAATTCAAACTGTGACCAAATTATTGATAATTTTAAGCTTGTATGTATCTGCATTATTCTCGGCAACATACCAATATTTGTATTTTAGTGCATATTTATTTATATTTATTCAAATTTTATCATACTTAAGCCTCATAGCTACAGTAGAAGACTAATGTAGCTTGGCATGTTACGAGAATGATGATCAAAATTTTCTTTCATACTGTATCCCAGAGACATTGAAAATCATCCCTAGAACCTCTAGCTCTATCTTCCAATAGATGGTCCATTATTAGAGACACAGAAGAAAGAGAGAGTGAAGAGAGGAGACGTTGATGGAGGGGCACATTAGTCTCTCCTCTCGTCTGTCGGTGCTGATGGCATGATCTCGTTTCCTCATCAGACAGACACGGACGCACTAGACCGATCTCTCCGCAGACAGCGAGTGTCAAAACATGTCACCGCAGATCTGTTTTTCATCCCTCTGGTGTCTTCCCTCATCCTGCTCTCGTACCTGCCTCTCTTTCGCAGTTTTAATGTTTCTCTGCATAACTTCTTCACTTTACCAGCGGTGGCTTAACATGCAGGGGCAGCATGTCGTGCACGGCTTTCACTGTTCAGCTGCAAAAAGTGAAAAGTAGATTGGCTTTTGCTATCAAAACTGTGAGTGTGATGATTTTCTTTCAGCGTTTGTATGCAGCTCTGCTCTAAATCTAGTAGAACAGGACTGATTATGCCCTGATTGGGCCCATTGTTCTGCATGTTAAACACCTCCTTACACTCACACTGTCTTTGATGCTTTAAAAAAAAAGGCAGTCCATTGGAGGAAGTCCAAGGAAGCAGGGGCCCTATCTCTCCCTCATCACTGTGCTCACCATCACAGCACCGTTCTGCAAACTTCATGCCCCTCGCCATGATTAAATTGAGGCAGACAAGTGGGGAATAATGCAAAAGAAGAAAAGAGAAAACTGTGGGAGTTGTGCTTAAGTGAAGTGACAAGTTTGTCATATGGGAACACATCACAGCACACAGCGAGATCTGTATTTAACCCATTCACCAAGTGAATTTAATTTAATTCATTCTATTAACCCTTATAGTCACGCATGAACACACCACAGCACAATGGAAAATTCCTTCTCTGCATTTTAACCCCTTTCACCAGGTGAAGCAGTAGGCTGCTGCCAACAAGGGGCACCCAAGGAACAATGTATGGGGACGGTACCTTGCTCAAAGTAACATCAGTGGTAATGTTGAGATTCAAACACACAACCTTCTGATTTCAGGGCCCTAACCACTAGACCATCCACCTGCTCTAAGCAGCCGGCAGCCAAAAACACAGTGCCTGGGAAGCAGAATATGAGTACCTTACTCAAGGGTCATTGCTCAGTGGTGCCATTAGTGGTCCCGGGATTTGAACACACAACCTCCTGATCATAGGGGAAAAACACTAACCACTAGGTCATCCAGCTGCCTTAAGCTGCGGGCAGCCAAAACACAGCATCTGGGAAGCAGAGTGTGAGTACCTTTCTTAAATGTACCTCAGTGGTGCCAGTAGTGGTTCTGGGATTTGAACCCACAACCTTCTGATCACAGGGAAAAGGCCCTGACCACTAAGCCACCAGTTGTTCTAGTATGCTTAGCTTAAACGTGTTGGTCTATTTTAGTATAATTTGTAACTCTAGTGTCCAATATAGGAAAAGTGGTAATGTTTTTTGGGGTTTTTTTTGCTTAGATTTTTAATTTGATCATCTCTGTTGAACCAGCCATCCAAATAGGTGTCTGAGGAAGAAAACAGGCACTTTAATAGACATTTTTGGTTCAGCATGACAACATTAATATAGTGTCCCTGTGTTATTATTGCCCCGTAGTCATGTAGCTATAATGCTCTGTAAAGTAGATGAGTCCCCGGAGTTTTGCTGGAGTGCAGAAAGTGACTAATTCATCAAACTTTGGTCATGCTCCAGCAAGCAGGGCCCTCTCCCCTGCACCGAACATTCGGAGGACCCTATTATTCCCCGAGACAGCTGGAGTAAACGTCAGGGGCTTAGGTGAAAACTCTCGTGGAACACTCAAACAAAAATGTAATTACCCTCCGCTATTCCAATTACTAACAGATGATAATGAGATGTATTGCGTGGAGCCCAGTGCACACACAGCTGTTTACTTGCATGAGAAACCCTGAAACCGGGCCAGATTACACCGTCAAATTAAGCTTCGCCATCCTCATTTACAGACACTGGAACTGCACCAGGCTGGATTACCCCAGGATGAAGTAAATACACAAGACTTTCAGAGACATTGCTGCTGAAAACGATACCTTTTTTGCCAATTTACTCGCGAAGTAACTGAAATTAATCTGGTGGGTTGAGCCAAGGGCAGCCTGTTTACTAGAACTGCTATATTATATCTGATAATGGATCGATAATCCTTCAACAGCCGGCCTCTCGGCTTCTCAGTAATACATCAGAGCATTGATTTAGATTCCAGTGACTGATTGTCTGGGCTTGTTGTAGATTTGATTAATTTATATAATAAATGTGTTGATTTGAAAGAGCTCAGATTCAACAAAGATCTCGTAGTTATTTGTCCATGGCCTAAAAAATGCATGCCTGGGGAAAAACCTTCATCAAAACAGAAGAAGCAGCTCATTAAGACCAGTATGTTGCTAAAGACATACTCATTCATGCTATTGCTGATATCAGAAAGTGGAAGCTAATAGACATCGTTGAACAGAAATTGAATTATGCTAATCTTAACTACTGCCTTTCATTTATGGTTATTTCAGAAATGACATAACTATACTTTTAAGTCCCTTAATGCAGTGGTCCCCAAACCCCCAGGCTGTGAACCAGTACCAGTCCGTGGATCAATTGGAAATAGGTTACCCAAGAAATAATTAATTGTTCCCGTTGTATTTATTATCTGAGTCCGAAAAATATTTGAAAAAACTTTCATTTTGAAAACTGACCAGATTCTCTTGGTTACATCTCGGTTGGGTTGGGAACCACTTCTATAATTACGATATATCTTAAAAAATTTGTTTAAGCCAGACAGAAACTGACTTCTCTACTCAGAATTGGTGGGGTGTAACTATTAGGCCTCATCCACATGGACATCTGAATCTGACATTTTTCAGGCCTTCCTGGTGCCAGACTGAGCACCAACCACTTTTCAGTTCATTGGAGCAAATCACAGCGTCCACACAGGCGTTCAGACCCGCCGATCGGTCGGCTGCACATTCGTGTGGCATCAAAAAAACGCTGCATGCAACATCTTCTTGGTGTCAAATTCTGCCGAAATACTCTCCAGCCTACGACGCCATATCAGGATTTTTAAAACAATAATGTCAATTGTACATTTTAACAAAGAATAAAATTGTTTTCCATGTAGAAGCACAATGTTTTCACTGTAGAACTACAAATCAAGATGTCCAACATCTAAACAATCTGGAGAGAATAGTTACTGCCCCCAAAGGTGAATACGTGAAACTACACATCAGGCTGGATTTAAACAGAGTCAGACGAATGCCAGTGTAACGCCTCACTGAATTCAATCAAGCACAGATCCAAAATGTAACAAAAACGCCTAAGGCATTCAGAGTGTGTTCGTTTATCCAAGATTCAAACGTCAGTGTGGACGAGCTCTTATGATCTCATAGCTCATTCCCCCTAGATTATCATGGTATTTCCATTTGCTTATTATTTCTATTTTAATCCTCCCCTCTACATTTAGTACAGTGCGGTTAGAAGGACATTTATCTTTAATCTATTACTAGTCTATCTGACCCTTATTGTTGCTGCTACACCATAGCTGAACCACCGATATCATTAGAAAGATATATTTGGGTTTAGGTGCTGATGGATTGGTTCAGGTCAGAATTTTGCTAGGCTTGAGTCCTGTGGTGCTGTAAAAAGTGATGGATTTTGTTGGTTGAGAAAGAAAAATTCTTGGATTTGGAACAAAAATGTAGTCCCGATTAAAACTGTAGCGGAGTAGCTTCTCTGTATAACAATGACTTACTGTGGCCTAACTTGGGTCTTTGAGGCCTTCAGATCGGTTACTTTTGGCTGTTTGAGTGTCTTAGTTAGAGTATTTAGAGCTTGCCTTTAGGATCACAGAGTTTGTGGAACTGCCTGCAATAATGTAGGGCTTCTTTCTTTTTAACTCAACTTTTTCACCTTTTTATTTTTGCAGTAGCATTTTGGAATGTTGTGTAAGGTGCTCACGGATTGGTATCAGGTCTGAATTTGTTAAGCTGATGTTACTGTATATCATATTTGCCCAAATATTTGCCCAAATCTGAAACTTTAATTTTATAGGGAAAGGAGATGTTCGTTTAAGTAAATTCAGATTTCGTTCTCTAAGTGTGTTTTATACATAAAATTAAAGATTCAAGATATTCAAGATTCAAGATTTTTATTGTCAATACAACAATATACACAGTATACATGGAAATGCCGCTTCACCCCAATGGGGCATTTATAAGAATATCAAAATATAATTAAAGAGATATAAAACTAGAAATTACAAATAAATAATAACTTATTAAAATAAGGTAAAATGGTACTAATATTAGCTAATTTTATATACAATAACAAAGACAGGACAGGAGACACTAGTCGTGTGCAGTTTCAGTTAAGTGAAACTTTTCAGATGGTATTTAAATACCAGGTTCAGATTATTTTCATTATATTGTAGACAGACTAGACAAGGACATGTGTAAATTGTATAATGTGCAAATATAACATTAGGTAGATATGTTCAGTAAGGTGTACAAATAAGCATTTCTCTAAAATCTCAGTTGCCATTTGAAGATATTCCAGACATGGGAAGGGTTGGATAAATATCCTCATCACTGTCCACTTTCCAGCACAGATGTGATGAGCTACAGGCCAGAGAGTTGACATATGGCCAGTGTGGCTTAGGAACACGGTAGGAGCTCACGCTCAGCTCCCTGAGAACACGGCCATGCGTCCAGAACCGCAAGTACAGTCACCTCTGGTTCTTAAAATCTCAGAACAATGCTTCAGCTCACTCGATTTGAGTTTATAAGTAGTACTGAATGTCATTTCTCAGGTTAAAGATTTATGATCCTGAAATATTTGTCCAAACCTGATAAGACCTGACCTTGAATGCCGGGTTTGATCATGTTTCGGAAAGCACCACTTTTAACACTTTTTCTTTGCATTTCCATTCGCTTAGCTGAGGGTACTCATAGGCTTGTTCGGTATCCAAATTTTGATACCGTCATACCGCCTCCCTATTTTACCGTGGTATACCATATTATTGGTATATAACCTGCGACTGGCACAGTTAGCCAAACTCCGCGTGTGCTTCTCATGCGTCCGTTCCGCCTCCCTTGCACCCTTACAGCTCATAAAGACTAAAACAAAACTCTGACAGTACACTGCCACACTGAAGTTACGGTGTTATTTCTATTTACTGTATGTAACGGGAGCATGTT
>JBBKCR010000130.1:32626-44532 GCA_037577295.1 Ladigesia roloffi | reverse complement strand
TGTGTGTGTGTGTGTGTGTGTGTGTGTGTGTGTGTGTGTGTGTGTGTGTGTGTGTGTGTGTGTGTGTGTGTATGAGGGCTGCACAGAGTTTTTAAAAAACCTCAATGTCAATGCCGGGTTGAGAACAGTCCAACAACTAAAAATATCCAGGCAACAGTGTCCTTCCAGAAACCAACCACTGATGAAGGACTAGGGGATGAGGTGGACCATCTGCACGGTGGAACAACAGGTGTGTCTACTAGAGTGGACAGTCATGCAGGGCTCAAAAACTGGTGTCAGAAACAGGAAAAGACCACATTTGAAATAAAAAGCAAAGAAAAAGCAGGGCATGTTTTATCTGCGTTTTCTATATCCATGTGTTTGAATATCTTTATGCAAGCCCTTGTATTAGCTGGTTAACTTATTAGTTAACTGGGTAGCTGAATGGTATGTACAGCCTTCCGATGAGCTCTGTACAGCATTAGTGTCCTAAAAACAAAACCGCTTCAGCTGGATTCGAACGACTAACACCTGTACAACACTGCTAAGAACAATCCACCCTAGGAATATACAGTGGATGTCCTGGGGAAAACATTAAACTAGTCTTAAGAGGATTAATAAATGATGATGTGAAACACGCATTAACTACAGTCAGTAACTGTAGACCTGCACCTCTATGGTCATTGGACCTGATTAAACAGAAAAGGAATATAGATACAAGGTAGGTACATCTGATAAAGACACCAGTGAGCTCCAGAATGATCAACAACCTTAGTAAAGCTTATGCAAAATATGAAAAAACAACCTTTATTACAAATAAATGGATTGTTAATGTGGGCCCAACACCTATAAAGACTGGAAAGAAAAGGAAGACTGTCCCTATAGAGCAAAAATAAGCAACCTGGAACAAAATATGTGCAAAAAGGGCAAAAATGAAAAAAAAAAGTGAAAAACTTTTCGTTTATGCAGAGCATTACACACATCATTGGTATTTATAACCCCAAATGTGACATTAGCTCAGGTTCGATTCCCTCTGTTGGCTCTTTGCTGCCTGCTGCTCAGTGCCAGGCCATGATTGAGTTAACGGCAGTCAGAGAGAGAGCAGAAGGAAACAGTGATTTTAGTAATTATCCAAATGGACTTATAATGCTGGAGCGCAGGCAGCGTGGAGCGAAGCCCTGCAGGAGAGACACACATTCTCCGACAACATTGACTCAGACCAGTGAGAAGCTTTCAGCTGGTAATTTTCTGAAAACAAATGACCAAGTGTCTGCACTGATGGTTCTAACCTGGGGAGGTGGGTCCATTTGGATGATATGTTATTTTTCATACATGATCTGTGTTCATTTACGTTTACCAGCTAATGAGACAACAAGTTCATTAAATGTCCCCCTATAGGCTCAATTGACAGTAGAGCATCCAGATTGAGAGTAGAGCATCCACACATCCAAAATGGTACCAACTAGACATCCTAACTGAAAGTGTGTCCTTGAGATTATCCCACGGACAGTTGTGGTAGATTTGTTTACATGCAAGAAAGCCACGTTTTCAAATACAATCCTAAATTTTGTCCATTCAGTAAATTTGTCTGCTGATTTGTGCTCACACAACATACAGTCCATCCCTAAAGTACAACCAGCATAAACTGGAGCATCCGAGCTCTCTTTTGTTAATCAAAGCATCCCTTTGACAGGTCATGTGCATGGAGCACTGCTGTTTACCACTAGAGAGGCATGTAAATGAAAAAAATATTGTTGGATTTGAGGGAGATGATTGTTGAGTGGTGGGACATTGCCTGAGTCTGATGTGTTAGCTTGAGGCTAACATTAGCTTGGAGTTTCAGTATTAGATTGGGATGCTATATAACAATATATAAATTTAGGGAGGCGCATTGGAGTGCCAAACATAAAAAGCACTGGTCACCAGACAGTGAAAGGTAACAGCAATGAATAGCTGTGTGTGTGTATATGTTGCTGTGTGTGTGTGTGTGTGACTGTGTGAGGGGGATCCTTTATGGCCTGTGGTCTTCTTATAGTTTGTAACACACTGTCTAGTGTTGAAGAATGGCGGTAGGCGCATTCTTCTCATTGATTTTCACTAGCCCTCTGTCCCTGTGATTGATTTTTTCCACGTCCATTAATCCAGCCTCCCCACACTTAATCCAGCCTCCTCCTCACCTGCGACAAATCTTTGTGTCTCAGGTAGCCCCTCGATTGGTACAGAAAATCTGCCGAATTCTATATATTTGTTGTATCCCGGCCATTTATGTCCCTTTAACGACTTGTTTTTTTTAACACATTCCTCACTCACTGGGTTTTGGAGTGTGCGGATGTTTGTTTGGACGGATCTGCAACGCTTTCGCGGGCTACCTGAGTAAAAGTGGAAATTGATTTCTGGCAATCCTTTATGTCGGCACTTGCTGCATCTTTGCTGCGCTCAGCGTTCAGGGCCCGGCTGGATGAGGGGCTGGACTTCGATTCGGCGAGGCTTAGTGGACCTTTTGTGGACAAGCTCATGGAAATCCCACCCTGAAAAGCTCCCTGAAATTACACTGAAGAAGAAAGATCTGAGCTGGAGTGGCCTCAGACTGACCGATAGTGGAAAGAAAACAACTCAGCAGTAATGCCAAATACGTGGAAACGTCGGGCAGTGTCTGGAAGTGGAAAAGTAAACTGAAAAGTTTTTTGTGCAGTTTATCGCTGGCGGATGAGCCTGTCTATGTTTATGAATGTTTGTAAAATTCCAACCCATTTAATCCCAGGGATACACAATTCACACTCTTTCACACAGCAAGGTTCCTTACCAATTTAAGAGTCCTTCCAAGAACTTTCACATTATGTGGAGGTTCTTTAAACTTTCATAAGATTCTTGGCTAACACATTCCATTTACAGCATTAACATGCATGAAAAGTTATTTATGCAAGCAAAAATTGTTCTTCTATGGCATCACGCAAAAATTATACACCCTAATTTTCAAGAGCGATGTCGGCATTTTATCCCTCCCTCATAATGCATTGACATTTTTACCGATTGCTCGATTTTTCTACCTGTGGATTTATTAAACACTAACTAAACATTTACATTTATATTATGTAATGTAATGTAATACAGAATTGCAGTCTGTTTTCAGATTCTGACATGACAAGTCTCTATATGTAAGGAATTGTTGAAGTTAAAACAAAGATGAGACAATGTTTGGAGACTTGTTGGATTTGTTTCTTCCTTTATTCCTTTATTAAACTCTTATGACTGTTTTAAAAAAGCAACATAACCTTTGAGATTGCATGTTATCCTTAATAGCAATATAATTAAAATCGTGGGTGAGCCATTATACCGATGGTGACACACACAGACACTTTTAAAAGTAATTTACTCCCCTACTTATCCAACCAGCACTTCATCTTTTTGCCTTTTTGCACATCATTCTGTGAAAAACATTTATTCCGTATCTGAAGGATTATTGTACCCTATTTGAAGGAATTATTCCGTATTTGGAAGAGATTAAAGACTGAAACGGAACACATTTTTACCAATTTTTGCAAGAAAAGGTATTTTGCAAGTCCCCTAATAAGTCGTGCATGAGGGAAAATGCTTCCAATGCTCCTGACTGTGAATATCTTCTTCCCCCATGTCATACTGCAATATGTTCTGAGAGTACAGTGGGTATTATTGGTTCTCCTAGAGCACTGAACAACTAAATATAGACATAGACCAATTACAGAGAACCTGTAAATATCATCAAACAGTGTTAAGTAACTTCCAATGCATAGTAATGAGAGCACTTTAAAAACGGGCACTGCAAAAGGCTTTTGAGTGAGAAACGTTCTAGTTTCCTGCAGAACCATTTTTGTAAATGAATTGTGAATGTGAAGCCCCTTTTATACAAATGTCCAAATTTCACACCGTTTCACACCGCAAGGTTTCCTAACCAATTAAAGAGTCCTTCCAAGGACTTTTACATTATATAGAGGTTTTTAAACTTTCATAAAATTCTTGGCTACCACATTCCATTTACAGCAACAAGCATGAAAAATTTCTTTATACAAACAAAAACTGTTCTTCTGTGGCATCCCACAAAAATCGTACACCATTATTTGCAAGAGCGATGTCAGCTTTTTATCCGGCCTGAATACTGCGTTGACATTTTTCCAGATTGCTCTATTTTTTTTATTAAACACTAACTAAACATCGAAATAAATATTACATAATGTAATGGGAACTTGCTTTCGGTAATGTTATATTTATACCATTTTGCACGCCCTTAATGGAAAGCGCAATTCCAGTGTTGAAGATCATTTCATGAGTTCACAACTCCACTTTATATCTCCTGTAGAAATGGATTACGAGGACATTGGAGAGACAATTTCGGAGGTTGCCTGGTGGGACGGAGTGAGTAAAAGCATATTGAAAAGTGCCAGCCTGTGTTTTCCCATAAATAGGTGCTTTCATACGATTGCTTTTACAAATTTATTGGAAAGCACTGGAGAACCGGGGTCCCATATCATTGCACCCCTGGACCACTGATGTATAGATGAAAGCAAGACTACATATTATCAGCCACAACAGTCTGTATTCTAGTAACTTGAATCTGATGAATCATATGTGCTGGTTAAACATGTCTATTATTGCAATTATGATGAGCTTCAGCAGATGCAGAGACTAAATGGATGAACCTCTGATATAGCCATTATACCACTGCCCTTAACACAGCTCTATTACATGCCCACTCGGTCAATTTCCTGCATATTATTCTGAAAGAAATGAATCCCAGCCAGCAAAGTAATATCTCGTGTAATGTAGCCACAGCTAAGCATATGTTTAAAGGAGCAGAATGGAGTGTGTTGCCAAATCACTGGTCAAACATCAGGAATCAGTCTTTTCGAACCTGATTCATTTTACAAATCATTCTAATATGTTAGTCTTCTGCAGCTTCACAGGTTTAAAAAGGAAGAACGATAGAGCATGATGAACAGAGCTGTTAAAACAAAAATATATTTGCACACTGCTATACTTGCAATACTTATATTAAATTCTAAAAACTCATGTTAAGTTCTTCCATTTGAAAATGATTTTTTTCATTATTTGCACATTTAAATGCATTGCAGTGCAAAAATGCATCAGTTAATTGTAGAGTCAGTTATTAATTATTATAATATTATTATAATATTTGATGAAATATCTTGGTTCTCTGACCGTTTTCAAAATACCACTAAAACCACTATCTCATGTACTGTGTCTTAATCTTGGTCCTGGAGGCCAATTTCTCTGCATATTTTAGCGTTTTCCCGGCTCCTACACCCCGTCTAATTAACTCAACCCCTTACGGACTTGGAGTAAGTTTGTTAAAGCAGAGAACACATTAAAATGTGCAGGACATTGGACCTCCGGGATCAGCGCCAGGGTCTGTTTTCTACTCCTCTGTAAACAGCGAAATAAAAGAATGCTCCAAAGAACTATATTCATCCAAATCTTAATTGGGTCACAAATTCATACCCATTTTTTTCAGCTTTTCCTGATTTGAAACTCTTTCTTTTCTCTATTTGCTGTGTTGTACTGGAAGAACTGTAGCTGTCTCTGTTTGCTCTGAAGTCCTGAAAGGAGGTTTGTCTTCTATAAGACTTGGCAGCGTTGACTTTAGATCAGTTCCTCTTCCAGTCTCTTGATGTAGTGCCTTCCTGGCATAGCTCCACCACTGGTGTGAGTGTGACAGGTTGAGTGATCGGGGCAGAGGAGATGATGTGAGAGAGATAGTGTGTGTGTGTGTGTGTGTGTGTCGGAGTAGAAAAAGGCCCAGAGGCACAAGGCTTTCGGAAGTTAGACTCTGCTCACATGTTTGCTAGCTCTGTGTGTCAGGGGAAGCTACTCTCCTCGGGAGTGTAGATGGTTTTGACTTTTGTTTTTTCCCCATTTAAACTTAAGAAGAACAGCTTAGACAGTGTACACCAATGCTCCAGGTGTCCGCAAACATGGATTTTTAGATTATTTTTGGGCTCCGAGTTGACTACACTTCAAAAGAAACAAGCAAACAAAACAAATGAAAGTGTCTTAAATCTAGAACTTTGTGAAGCTTTTCTCAGCTTCGGGAACCGAGCGGTTAAACAAACTTTGCCCCCTAAAATCTGCTAGATAGGACCGTCTGACAAGAGCTGTAAAGGTAAAAGTATTAAACTAAATTAATACTGATAAATCAATGACTCAAATTAAAAAAAAAATCAAAGCATATGGATAGATAAAAGTGCTGTTTTATTAATTGATCTCAAATGGCAAAATATTGGGAATAAAATGGCTTAAAAGAAGTGGAATGTCTTGAAATCAGTTGAGTAGGTATATTGACTAAATTTAAGGCATTTTTACTTTTTCACTCATTGACTTGAGCTGAGGTGCCATAAAGGTCATGCATAAAGTGTTTTAAATGTTAGAATATCAGAGAACAGAACTAGAAACTGTTGCTGTGAAATTACACATGCTTTTTATGCATAGTTGAGCAAGCATTTAATTGCACTTGCTTTTTAAATGTCTGAAAACTTTCTGCATGCGTACCACACGACCCTGGCCTTGTGTGTGCTCTGTGGAGAAGAGGAAGCTGCGTGTGATAGCTAGAGCCCCGGGGCAGCTGGAGGAAGACGAGGGGAGTTAAAAGAGAATGAGGAGCAGCATTAAAAGTTGAGTGGTGTACGGATTCCCCATCCTCCGCCAAGTTGCAAGCCAAGCAGCAAAGCTACATTTATTTATATCTCACCTATTTATAAAGCAAAATGCTGCCTCACGCTACCGTTTACTGTTCACAGTCAAAAGATAAAGGTTGATTTAAACATTCATCGGACGTAACCTTTGTAAACTGGCTTGGGAATTTGTAAAACAACTTTAGCTGAACAGATTCGCATGAAACTTTAAACTAATTAATATCTGTGAAAATAATATTTTCACATTTTCTGTTAGCACATTTCACGCCATTCCATTTACCTTCCCATTTCATATTCATTAGCAATGTAGCGTTATTACTGAGGGCTATAAATAACACGCATATCAATTTTACATTCAAGCAATCTTGGCATTGACAAACTCCACACTCTAATTGTTTTCTAGCCACCAGCAACGAGATGTAATGATGAGTTATGAGAATGAGCCTTCTGGGGTGGAACTGTTTAAGCAGGGTTATTGTGCGGAAAGCAATTACTGACAGAATTCAAAAACCGTGTGGAAAGCTTCTTTGTTTGCCCTTACCAGGACCTCACTTACTTAACCTGACGATTCGACAGAAATGCATTTGTAATGTTGTCAGGGGGGAACAAGGCTCCACAACAACAATCAGACTCAAATCTAAGATTTTACATTTAATTGTATTTTTTTTTTACTCAGAATGGACCTGTAATGTATGATTGAACACACTGGCACACTTTCCTTATTAAAATGTTTCACATACTCAACAAAGAGCGAAATTATATATGACTTTCTGCAAAATGTAATGCATAATATCTAGTCATTTACTGAATAGCATATTGAAGAAATTTAACTAAATATAAAATGTGCTATAAATGAGGCCACATGGTTGCAAATCAGTACTTGCATATAAAAATTTGCTGAAGTGCGTACCCCCTTGTTGTGCAACTCTCTTAAGCATGGGACCCATCATTTGGAGATCATGAGTTCAATTCCCAATGGTGCTGCAACAATCTGAGACCAGACGTCCTAGAGAATACAGCTGCTCTCTCTGGGTGGGGAGGGTGGCTTCCCTCATCCCATCGCTCAGTGTGTCATTAGTTACGGCAAATGTCTTCTATATGATGTAACAGAATTGACAATTAGTGTACTCCTGCAAGTGAGCTATCCAATGATGTGGCACGAGTTTGAAAACAGGGACTGGCTTCATGTAACTCAGAGGAAGGACATAGTAGCCCTCACCATAGCAGTGTTGGAGTTTTGAATATTACTGAATAAGCAGATGTATGGATCACTTTCCTAGTTGGTTTGAGGCAAAATATTTGGGAGTATATTTGTGTTGGGCTGTGAGCCAAAATATATAACTAAGTTTTCACATTATTTTTACAAGTTTTTCGTGATACAAGGCGTTTCTTGGAAGAGTTTTTGGTTTGAGTTAAAAGCTAAAATTCAGGTTACGAGTGTTAGTGCTTGCGGTTATTTTGCAAAAGTTTGTTCAGAAGATGTGCATTGAATTAAAGCAGAAGGAGTCGATAAATGCTATAGCGCCAGGCCATTGCCATTAAAATACTTTCTAAACAATCTATCCATGAAGCTGATGATGGTGTGGTTGATGGAGAGGCAGCACGCAGGAGATCCTGTAATGGAAGATACAATCTGCGAGAAGACTCAAAATGTTTACACCGATTTGCTGCAGCAGACGTAGTTGTTCTTTTTTTCATATACCTTTGAGGAACTGAAAAAAAAAAATGGAATTACTTAAGTGGAAGCGGAATACCCATCCCTATTTAAAAGGACATTTTTCTCATTTAAAACAGGTAACAAAAACATGCAGAGGTCCTGAATGGATTAATGGCATTTCAGTTCATTTTAATATGGAAAGTTGATTTGACATATGAACGAAATAAACTTGTAAGTCAAGGCACCTCTGTACTTATTTTTACATGATTTATTAAAACATGAACTCTTGCAAAGGAGGCCCAGTGCCTTGTCATTAAAGTCAGTGAATACATTCTTCGGTGGTCTCTTGCCCATACACTACCACCTGTTCTCCCTTAGCTCCATATGTGTGGCTGCATCTGCATCAGAGATCTTCGAACGCAGCGAGACATCGTAATCCTCCGCCGTCTGGCACTGCTGAAAAGTGCCCAGCTCTGCCAATCAAATATTTCATCTTTTTACATCATGTTCTTTACATATCAAAAGAAATGCATCAACAGAGTTGAGACAGCACATTATTAAAGGAGTAGGGAAGATGAAAAGGCAGAAATTGACTTTTTGGAGTCTGCATTAACACGGGAAAGGCTGGAATTCTACCTTCTAGACTGGCCAGAGACAGCCTTTGAACCGTATATGCTTATTGAAATCACAGTGAAGAATAATGGTAGAACTGGATTGTCGGGATATGCAATTAAAAAGTCTTTGAACTAAAGATTTAAAGTTAATGTATTAGTTAATCCACCAGCACCAGTCCTAGCACTTCTTTCACAAGAAATTGAGAAACTGTATGAAAGGGAAGGTTCAGTTTGACCTCTATTAATAGTAATAAAATTGTTTTATTTCTATACATCAGGGGTAGTTCCTATTATTTTGTGTATTCAAAACTTAATTTCTCTGTGGTAAACTCTGTATTGTGATGTCTAAATCATTAGAAGAACACAATCTTAGGCACTTTTTTGTAATTAAAACGTGCCTTTTTTAACTTCCTCAGAAGAGACTCGACCATCTTCTGCACCTCACTCTCTATTTGTCACTGCCTCATTTTTCATGTCTCATCGTTGTCCAGAAACATCAGCCCATTCATCACATTCGCAGTCAACCAGAGCTTTATGATGAATTGAGGGGTGTGTGTGCATTCGCCTACATTTTCAGATATTTCATTCTGCTGTATTTTCTGAGAATTCTCATTTATTTGCATTCTGTTGTTTTACTCTATTAACTACATACTCTATTATAGAAAACAGAGAAGGAGGGGTGGACAGTGACAAGGCAGTCTAATGCAGTCACAAATGTTATTTTAAAATTGAAATCCTGTTTTGTATCACACTAAAATATGAACTAATTTAGTGAATCAGCTCAAATTATTATATTTAAAAGTTTCAAGATGATCCAAATGACCACAATTTTAGTGTTAAAGGTTTAACGGCAGATGTGGCTGCCTGTTAGTGAGATTAAAAGTGGTCTTTCTGTCCTACAGATGTTGGAACTGAGTACTAAAGCATGATCATGTGTATAGGACTAACAGAAGTTTTAGTATGATAATATGTCTCCCTGTAGAAAAGGATGAGTCTGTAAAGGTTCGCTCGCTCCCTGACCTCTATGTTGTGATGTTTATGTGGGTGTATGTGTCAGGTGAGTGTGTGCATGTGTGCAGATTTCTCCCATATAGTCATTTAATTGCTGCTACAGACTACTGACTACGGTTCTGAGCTATATCCATGCAATAGTTTCACTTATTTTACTGACCATAGCCTTCCTCCCCATCTCATTATATTTATCATGCCCTTGCATGTCTCTCCTGTACCTATACACTATTATATAGTGTTTTATATTATTTTTATAGTTTGTACTAGAAACATACTGACAGTTTTCTTGCATCTTTGAGGCCTTTGAGGATCCATCCAGGCAACTGTATAATGACAATAAAAAGTCTTGAAATCTTGAAGTTTAGTGAAAGGGATTCAAAATTAGAATCATCACACGACCATTCCCGATGTGTCTGTGTTTTATGATTCTTGGGAATGAGGAAACGTCATTACCTCCAACCGCTGGGAGTCGCTGAACTCCTCCTCCTTCCAGGCGAACCTTCATCGCACCTGTGTTGTTGCTGTCCTCTCTTCTGGCTGGCCCACTAATCTAACAAGGAGAATTCATTAACCTTGCTGGTATTCCTGGGCCCGTGCCTCCAGCTGTTGGTGGCTGCCAGGAGCCATCTGGTTATCATTCCTGTCTTGTCGGAGTGCCTGCGGGCGAGGGAATCTGGACCTCATTTATTTATGAGTCCTGCCCTCTGCCTCACGCCGGGGTCAATACCATCACACACTTCGACAGCAGTGGATAGCGGCAGGCGGGCGGAGCGGCGCGGAGGCCAATCATTTGGACACCTTTTAGCCAAGGTGCCGGAACCTCCGCTGTTGACTGCGAGACAGGGGTCATGGCACCGGGCTTTAATTGGAAGGGATAAGCTCGTAGATGCGGTCTCATTATTTCCGCGAGAATCCAGACAGAGTGCTCTAAGCTGTTATTGTGCTGCCGGATACGTTTGATGAAGGATATTTGTCACGATTCCAGAGAGATCTCACCTCGGAAATAGTCTCGACAGCGTTTCACAGAGGAGTCGTAATGGTTTGGGGAGCTTTATAGGTTATGCTGGTGTTAAATTGACAATGGCGCTTTAGCCCAGAAGCCGTGGAATGAGGAGGCGAGCCATGGCCCGAGCTAACTGTCACACTTCTGTCTATTTCTGCACACACGTACATCATTATTGTGATTGTGTTTTCTGAATGTTTTATGCAAATGGCCAGTATTTCTAGAACACTTCTAAACAATTGAACTGATCACAAAGACAGATTCTGACCACTTGTAGAGAGCCTGTGAACTGTAAACAGTGCACAAATTGCATAGGAACAAGTTGCTGATTGTCAAAGCTGATTGCAGCACAACTCTTATTTCATTTCTAAGTTTTCGAAATGCCCAACAGACCATCAATCCAATCTGATTAATTTCTCTTTGCCGTCCGGGTGGATAAACAAATCTACCTCATGTTATTTTTGCACATTGTACATTTGCACATGTCTTTTCCTTGTCTGTCTGCAAAATAATGGAAATAACCTGAATCTGGTAATGCAACCATAAGAGGTCACAAGCCAGTGATTCTTTGTGCCGGTCCCAAGTCTGGATAAATGCAGAGGGTTGTGTCCAGAAGGGCATCTGATGTAAAACCTAAGTCAAATCAAACATGCGAATCACAAAGAGAAATTTCATACCGGATCGGTCGAGGCCCAGATTAACAACGACCGCCACTGGTGTTGTTGACCTACTGTTGGTCGACAGAGGAGAGGAGGAAGGTGTGTGCGGAGGCAGAGAGAGAAGAGGAAAGGCAGTAGTGTAGAACTGAGAGTAGGGACTTTGAATGTAGTAACTATGATATTCAAAGCTAGGGAGCTGGTGGACATGATGCAGAGAAGGAATGTGGATATATAAAGTGTTCAGGAGAGCAAGGCTAAAGCTTAGGAGAGGGGTTCAAGTTGTTCTACCATGGTGTAGAT
>JBBKCR010000130.1:15072-32526 GCA_037577295.1 Ladigesia roloffi | reverse complement strand
GGAATGAGTTCATCAGAGGGACAGCTCATGTTAGATGTTTTGGAGATAAAGTCAGAGAGACTAGACTGAGATGGTTCTGACACGTCCAGAGGAGAGACATTGATTACAGAGGTAGAAGGATGCTGCAGTTGGAGCCACCAGGCAGGAGGCCTAGAGGAAGACCGAAAGAGGACATGAAGTTAGTTGGTGTAAGGGTAGAGGATTCAGTAGATAGGACTAGGTAGAGACAGATGATTCGCTGTGGTGACACCTGAAGGGAAAAGAAGAAAGAGGAAGAACAACCTGAATCTGGTATTCAACTACCAGCTGCACAAAGTCTCACTTTCCTGAAATTGCACATGACCACTTTGTAGTGTCTCCTGACCTGTCTTTGTTGTTCAATATAGAATTAGCACATTTTAGTACCGTTTTACCGTGCCTAAATGTAGTTATTATTTATTTGTAATTTCAAGTTTTATATCTGTGCACCATGGGGGGGTTGGGGTGAAACGGCCTTTGGATACACTGTATACTGTATATATTGTTGTATTGACAATAAAAAATCTTGAATCTAAAGCTCTAAAGTGAGCTCTACCATTTATTAGGCTGGTGCAAACTTCAAACATGACAGTGTCTTTTACACACTCCAGATGTCCGTGTTTAAATATGTGCAGTACTGTTGGCCTAGCACTAAACCATAGGGATGCTAGCAGAAATGATCATTAGTGTGGACAGCAGTGTGGCTTTGCCTCATTTTTTTACCCTTGATTAGACATTTATGGCACAAACTGAAGGCCTAGCTATGCTAGTCATGGTTCACCAGTGGGAATAACCCTTATTAACCTCTCCTGAACTCTTAATAGGTGAGGTGCTTGAGCAATGGACCCCATAATGGGGACAAATTTGTAGCATCTTCTAGCATTTGTCATTTTAGCGGAGCATGGGAGCAGGCAGCGGACTCATTTGTGTGTCATTATGAGAGACAGCTCCTGGGCTCAGTTACACAACATTGTATGATTGTCACACTTCACTCTCTCTCAAACACTCTCCCCCACACACACACACACACACATATTCTGTCTTGTACACAGTGTTTGTCTCTTCTAATTGGCCACCTGTCACACTCGTTTGTCGAAACAAAGAGGTGTTAAGGGTTTACACACTCACTTTGGAGCACGGCAGGTTTGATTTGATTCCTGCCTGCCAGTGATTCTGATTCAGGCGATGTGCGGAGATACTTGCTGTTTTATGTCTACATGACGGAAGCCAATTACTTTTTATTTGTGGCCCACATCCATTTGAAATGAAAGGGCCTCTCTGAACATTGCATTGTGCTGAACATTAAACAGGCAGGCTAACATCGTTTTTAATTGCTTTTCTTGCCCCGAAGTCTTCAAATGAGTTTTTTATTCTTTTTTTTCCCACTCTGAAGCAACATATTTTGAAGGAAGCGTTTGCTAATTGTTTGGACCTGGAGAAGCTCCAGTAGCTATAAATGCAATTTGCAGTGGCTCTCAGCTGGATGCTGGATATTGTAATGTAACGTGTGGAGTAGCTGCTCATTGTGCTGGGCGCTCAGGCATTGTTTTGATGCGGGCTGCTTGGCAGCGATATGTCAAGGATTAGGAGAGGAAGGCAGACTGGGATTATACTTGATAGAGCAAACGGAAACCTGCACACACACCCGCTGAGCCCCGGGGACCCGCGGGGGATGTGCTGCAATGTAAACAATAGCGTCTTGTTTTCTGGGGATTTCGCTTATGACACGGATGCTAATTGGAATTTTGGCGATAGCGATGCTTTTGTGCATGACATGTTACATCTGGGCTGCTTATGTGACCGCAACCTGCAAAATGTGTATGTTGGTTGTAGACCTGCCAATTTTTAAGGGTTTTGCTTTTAAACAAGAGGTCCGCAAGCTGCATACAACCTTTCTGGAAATCAGTAGCATGTGACTGTATGAGTTCCATTAATGTTTCACATTGTTTAGAAATGCAGGGCAGTTAAATATATAACTTGCCAATTCACAATGCAAACATTAAATTTAATTTAATTTGAAATCAGATGTCCCCTTATTATTTTCTTCTGCATAAAAGTGTATATGACTGATATATTACTGTGTATGCTTGATGTATACCTGCATCTGACTGATATATACCTGTATATGAGTGAAATATACTTGTATAGGACTGATCTATACCTGTATATGAATGATATATACCTGTATATGACTGAAATATACTTGTATAGGATTGATGTACACCTGTATATGACTGAAATATACTTGTATATGACTGATATATACATGTATATCATTGATATATAACTGTATATTACTGATTTATACCAGTATATGACTGATATATAACTGTATATGACTGATCTATACCTGTATATGCCTGATATATAGCTGTATATGACCGATATAAAGCTGTCAATGACTGATATATAGCTATATATGACTGATATATAACTGTATATGACTGATAAATTCCTGTATATGACTGATATATACCTGTAAATTACTGGTACATAACAATATATGACTGATATAAACCTGTATATGACTGATATATAACTGTATATGACTGGTATATAGCTGTATATGACTGATAAATAGGGGGCCTCAAGTTACAACAGTCCTGACATACAAGGATTTGAGTTTACAACACTCACTCCACCTGCCACACCTGCTCGGCTTACACTTGTACTTATGGACTTCGGGGGCAAATTCTGTTGCGCGCAGCGGAGCAATATGCTGTAACCCTGTGAATGAGTGAGGAAGTTTTCTTTTTCTTTTTCTGCCATTTAGTTGTGTTTTCATGATTTTACAGATGTGTTAGGATGTGTGAGTGACATATTCCAGGGTGTGTTGCGAGTTACATAGAAATGTAGGTTACGCCACTACTACAGGAACAGATCTGTGGCATAACTGGTTGACCCCCTGTAGAACTACATGACTGATACATAGCTGTAAATATCAGAGTAGGCACAATCAGAGTTGGACAGCTCAACACGCTTGGAGGAGATTGTTAATCATTTGTTACTGACTAGCATTGCATTGGGTGACAGGTGGAGATAGATGACTGAGGTGGTTAAATATTTGACTCTCCTCAAGATGCAACCTTCTTAGATTATTTCAGACTACGTTTTGGATTGAATAGAATAAGAAACACTCTTTTCTTAGTCCCTTCCACCGTAGACTAATTTGGCTAGTTAGAAAAAAGCATCCATGAGAAACAAGTAGTGAGTTGTTAACAGTTTGCAGTATATAAGTCTCTTTTATGTACTTCAGTGGAAGGAAAAGAACTGTGACTCTGAGGATATTAAGGAATCTATGAGGCGACGGCCCCTGACATCACCACGGCATTATTTAACCAAAACCTGCCCACCCTGAGATTCGTCATTCATCTAGGACTGAATAGTGAATAGCGCTCATTTAAAAAGGCCCAGAATTCTGCAGTGACAAAATGCCTTCCTAATTACTCAGGTCTGCATGAAATAGAAAGAAGGATATGGCCATGCCGGCCCCCAAAATGAGAATGAACAATGGAGACTGAAGTCTCCTGAAGTAATCTCACAGTGGAGATAATGGGATCATTCAGCCCCATTCTGATGCAGAGCTACTTGGCTGTCCCAGGTGTAAATCTCTATGAGCTGCTGGTTCCGTGTATGAGCACATAAGTGTGTGTCTGTCGATGTGTATGTGTGTATATGTGTATATGTTTACCTGTGAGTGTGTGTTGGTTTTCAGACATTTTCAAGACAAAAATGTGCTGACAACTGAATCAGAATCTTACCAGGAATAATCAGTATTCAACTGAGAAATGAATGACGTCTAATAGGTAATATGTATCAACTGTAAGCAATACTTACCAGATAATACTGTCCTAGTGATGTCATTCTTAATAAATGTTCCTCAAAAGCAGTGTGGTTCATCACCAGTTCTGTAGCTGATTCATAAGTGCTATACTATGATTAGAGACACCTTTGTGTTACTTTTCTTGAACTGTCTTTGTTTTAATGTTAGCTGCATACAATCCATGTTTTCACACTGATGAATTGAGGCGTGCCTCATTCTTTGGTGTGACACCGTGTCATTTGGTGTGACACCAAATTGAATTGTGAAAACAATCAGAAAGGCTGTGTTAGTGATGATTCATACGAATCCCATTGGAAATAGTATCAGCATAAGTCATAAGCAGTTTAGTAGACGTTATTTTAGAGTTTGTCAGAATGAATCTAAAATACATTGAAAGACTGAAGACAGTCTTTAGTTAAAGGGTATACATTTAATTTATAGGGTATAAATTCAGATTTTAACACAGATCTAAAAAAAGCTACAATTATTTTCACAACTCTTGGAGTCATGCTTGTGTCAGGCAGCCCCCGCACAACATAAAACATTGTGTGTATGTGAGTCTTTGTGTATGTTTGTGTATGTGAGGTGTTTTGTATGTATGTGTTTTTGTGTGTGAGTGTTTGTGAGTCTGTTCGTGTGTGTGTGTGTGAGAGAGAGAGATTGTGGGAGTGTTTGTGTGTGTGTGTGTGTGTGTGTGTGTGTATGTGCATGCATATGTTGTTCTTAAGATGTGTCTTCTGTGTTCCAGGGGGATGAGCTTGGTGAGGCTGGGCAGGAGAGTCGTGGCCAGACAGAGATCAGGAAACTTCTCAGCCAGAAGTTCCTCAAGTTGCCATGGAGACCGGAGGTAAAGCCTCTTTCAGTTGCCTCCTTTGGTTAACACTGTGTAATGCATCCCCTCCAGAGGCAGGGTGCGGATGTAGTCTACACAGTGTTAGGAGTGTTGGGAGAGGGTTTTTTTTGCACCCGCCACTCAGAGCCCTCTGTTTGTCTATAGCCCCACTTCTCTCTCTCTCTCTCTCTCTCTCTCTCTCTCTCTCTCTCTCTCTCTCTCTCTCCTATTCCTTCCCCCTACCTCGCTCGGTTTGTGATTTCCCTGAGGAGACATCCGTCTGTATCTTTCCCTTCCCTTCAGGAATCATGCTAAAATTACACGAACAGGTGGCCGGAAGGATGGCAAAACAACAAGCATTTCGCCGATGATGCACTATCGGCTCTCCGTCGCAGCACAATTACGCCCCAAATATAGACGCATTAGTCACCTGCAAACACCTGAATCGCCAGCATTCAACCCACAGTGTCCCAGAACACTAATGAGCAGGATAGCGTGCTTCTCTCAATCTGGCCTCACAGAAATTTTCCTTAAATCCCTCGAATAAAATCAAGCCGAATGCCTCATTGACCAATTTGAATAAGGTCCTTCCTGGTTCAACCAGAAAACACTCAAGGTAATCACGCTGAGTCAGAGCCAGAGTCGCGGTGTGGATGCCAAGGTCTCATCATGCAATAATGAAGAGCACCGTGTTTTGCCATTGGCTGCCTCATTACTTCCTCTACTAATTAGCAGCATCTCAGCATCCTGCCAGTTCTAACTGTCTGATTATCGAGCGCAATAATGACTCCCAAACAAACATTTGATGGGGAGAATCATGAATGGCAGCGAATGAGTTCACGGCTATAGAAATATAAACATAGGGTATTCTCAGGTCACCACAATATGCATGTATTTGTGCTCTTGAAAATTTAGACCATAGGAGTACCATTTTAATTTTATTTTTTGCAAAGGTAATCTGTGAGTTGAAAGATTCTTTACAGCCTTTAAAAAACTTTCAAGAATATCTACGTTCAAGAACAAAGACAAACAGGTAGAACACTAGAACCTCTGATTTCTCTCTTGATTCCACAATTTTTTCCAGCCTATTAGTTAATTATAATAACACATATTATTTATAGACACTTAACATGGAGATACAGTACAATAATAAATGTACCGTGACACACTTACATGTAATTAGAAAGTTAAAACAAAGCGTATTTAAAACGTATGTAGAAAGACAGTGCAAATAAAATGAATATACCAGAGGAATACATGCGTGGGGGAAAAAGTGGTGGTTAGAAGCTGTAAGCAGATTTGATGAGATGAGTTTTGAGAAGAGACTTGAATGATGCCAGGTCTGTACATTGTCTGCTGGGTTGTGGTAGGGAGTAATTAATTTAAACTGCAGTGTTACGGCATAGAATGTCTCACAACATACTAAATGTTGCAGTGTACCAAAGACATAGGGACTAAATATATATTTAGGAGTGTGTCAACAAGACAGGGACATTAACATTAAAGACAGTTAGGGGCTATAAAAAGGCAAGGTTGGTCAGTGGTGAACAGGAAAATGCCAGGGAGGAATCAAGACAGATTCAGGCCAGGGCAGAGCTTGGGTGGAACCAGGATTGGATGGAGCTGAGATAACGAGACTGTTACATACATGTTACACTGCCAAAGAGGCCTTACCTGAACTTGACTCTCAAACAGCACAAAGTAAAAAGAAATTGGAATGGAAGAAATGGACCAATGCAGGCTCACGATTAATTACAAAACAAACCTGAAACATTTAACCAGTAGTATTCAGGCACCACTTCAGATACCTGTTCAGTGCTAGTGAGGCATAGACCACAGAATGTTTCAACCTTTAAATATAGGTGCCTTTAAATAAAATATGACCCGTCAGCGAGTGTGAAAAATGAGCATTGTGTAACATATCCACACCAGCCAGGCTAAGAGCGAAGCATTGCATCTTCATAGAATTTTCTATCAGAGCCTGAAGACGTTTCATTGCAAGTGGGGTTTCTTTTCCCTTTTTTTCTTTGGAGCACCGCTGCATACTCTCCTCCCTGCTGAATGATAGAGGAGCAGTGTGCTTGACTCTGCTAGCCACAGTGTTGACTAATAGCTGGTGTCTCATTCTGGCACTGTGGGTAGCCTCTTTCCTCTGGAGACATGACATGAGCAAGGGAAATGAGGAGCCACAGATCAAACGGGGGGTTCGTGACCCGACGTGCTCCCACAACCCCGCCCGCACCCACACCTCCCCATCCCTGGAGGGTCCTCTTCTGGAGCATGCAATAGATGAGCTGCCAGGTCTCTGCTAAAGCTGGGCATATACTTCAGGAGGCTATTACAACAAGGGAGAGCCCGGGAGAGCTAGGCGATTGCCCTGTTTCCAAGTTCCTCGACACAAGTGTTATGTAGTTGTCGTAATACTGTATGACAGCACTGTATAGATTTTTGGCAAATTGATTACCTAAACAAAAGTGACTCTCTGTAATTCTCTGTGGTCTATTGTACTGTGGCCTTTCTGACAAATTGCAATACAATACAGGAAGCACTGGGGGCAATATAACTTCTGTTTTGAAGGATATCAATGTTTAGGATGAAATAATATTGTGTTATGAGTAGGATAGAAAATGCAATTGACAAAGGACATAATACATTATTTTCAGTCACTTGATTTGAATGTTTGTACATTTGCTAGCATACCTGTCAATATTAAACTGATATTATAGCATTCAGTAGCTTATAATTTATAACTGTGACCAATGGCAACCTTTGGTATGGCATTCTCACTCTTTTTAGGGCATTCCCTTGCATTCTTGTTATTAAGGCATTTCCTGCAAAATTCAATTGAAAAGAATTGTTTGTAAGAAACAATCAATACAAAATAGTGACAGAGCATGTTTGTGCCATTTCCACATCGTGAGGAAAAGCAATGCTGCACTGCTCTACTGATTTGCATTGTACATTTTCTTTTATGGTCTTAAATCTTTAATCACATCCCTGAACTCGTCCAAACAAAAACCCAAACCAGCGAAACTAACAGCAAGATATTGCATCTTAATAAAATAAGATAACTGACCCAGATTTTTTTTTTTTTTTTTACCAGATCCTAAAGTTGTCCTAAAGCTATTAACTACAGAGACTTTATGGAACATCAAAACTGTTCATGTCTATGTTTGCACCAGGTCAAAAAGTCAGGTAGATCAAAACATGAATTACACATGTTTCTGAGAATGTAATTTAAAATTTGCATATAACTGATTCCAATTCTCAAGATATGTTAGTTTAGCTAGTATGCTACAGGTGTGACATTCTCAGTAGCGACTGCTATTGTTAAAATTATCAATGAGGAACTCTTATTTTGTAAAGTGTCGTTTTTGTGTTAAGTGTCACACTTTCTGTCAGCTGTCCTGTGTTTGAGTTGAATGATTGTGTTTAGTGATTGGGTTGTGTCCTAGTCTATTATGTTTCATTGATTCTTGTCTCAGTTTCAGTTCTTCCTCACGGTACCCTTTGCTGTACCAGTCATTTGTGTTGAGCCTTGGAAATGGTTTTGCCCACATGGCACTTCCTGTTAGCTTTTTGTAAATAATTCTATCAGAGACTGGTGCTACCTGGATGTGACAGTAGGTTAGCTGGCTACCAGAGTGCCCAGTATATGGTCAATCTTCACGTTTGCAGAGTAAAAGTAGCATATCACTTAAAAGACTTCCGGAAAGTGCCTGTGGTGACTAAAATTCTAACCCCATTAAGTGGTTGACATTACTGTTTAGCCTTGATTTTCAAAAGAAATTTCACCATTTTTCCATTATTTTCACCAGTTCTAACAGTTTGTAATATTACCTGTTATATACAGTTATATATATTTGGATCATGGTTTGGATAGCAGATAGCTAGATGAGTTCATATATCTTTGATTCAGACAGAAAAGCGACTCTGACTGAGTTCAATCAGATTTATCTGCGTGTTTGGCCCTTTCTTCAGATAGAGGGTGATTGAAATAGGCAGCTGTTGACATTTTATGTTAAAGCTGTTTCAAGGCATCATGTCTTACCATTTCTTATTCTCTCCTTTCAACTTCATGGAATGTTTTCTTCTATGAAAAGCATGGACGCATTTCACTACATTTCACAAGGCTGTATAATATTACATCTTTTACTAGCTGGTAAATACACTAAAGTAGCAAATCATTTTTTGTAAAAAATTGTGTTTCAGTATAGCAGGGTTATGTGTAAACAAAAATCGAAACGTTATATCTCATCTTAAGCCTCTGATTCTGGAAACCGTCATAGAGGGGACAGTCTCTAATTTGTTTCCAAAAGTGCAAGTTATATATTTTTACGTATAAGAACAAAGTGTTTGCTCGTTTAAGGCAGTGTGCGCTTTAATTTCAGTTTAATATAGATGTTCACTAAATAATCACAGATTATTAGTAGATAGTGTGTTTCCTTCAATTATTTTAACATCAAGTCATGCACCCTTCATTCAAAATTCTCTCACTTGTAATACGTGAGTATATTTACTGTACAAAACATGTCAGTGAAAGCAAACATTAAAAAAATAAATAAGATAATTGTTCAATAATTGTAATCGAGTTAAAAAGTTCAATTAATCGAGGTTTTGATTTTGGGCCAAAACGCCTAGCCCTAATGCACACTGTTATAAAACTAACATTATCTATGGCAGGATTTCTCAAAATTTTCTCAGCCAGACGTTATTTCCAGTATAACAGAAGTTGTATGGTCCACAAAATTCCAATTGTAGAATCATTAGGTGAATATATTCAGAACTGTGGCAAAGTCTTAGGCACCTGCAAAGATAATATTAAAAACTGTTTAAATTTAAGTGTTTTTTTTCACAATAACGTTACAAACTGTACAACCAAAAAAATACATACAAGTAACATGATACAGTGTACAAAATATGGACAGTATATCAGTTGTTCCATGTAGAAGTACAATATTACATGTAGTTAGACCCTGTCAGTCCTTCATTAAATTAAATCAGGAGCTGCTGATGGAATTTCACAAATTCAAAAATGGCTGGAGGAACCGAGGAGGAATCTGGAACTGAACTTGTGTTCTCCTCAACAGCTCACAAACAAAAATTTTTTGCTTACTTGTCATTTTGCATTTATTCTAATACTACTTGTGCTAGCGGAAAGATCACACGCTGTGAAAACCGACCTTTAACATTTGCAAAGTGCTCACTATGAAACACAATGTAATTAAGATGTGCTCCCTATCTTTATTTACCCCTGAAAAGTCCCTTCATTTGAATTAATTGACTGTTAATAATGAAACCAATCCCTTAATTTGGTCTTAAAATTAAATAGAAAGTATGTGTGGAACCCTTTAATCTTAAATATAAAGCATTTATTCAGGAAGTTCTATTATTTAATGGGCAACTTTGAAAAAAGTAAAGGGAAAATTCAGTAGAATTACCCTTTAACCCGTCTCAATCTCTGCACTTTTCCCCTTAATTTTCCTTCATTTCCTGTATGGGAAATTAAGGTCAAAATTAAGGGGATTTTAAGTAGAGTTGAGGGGTTTGGTTTGTAGCTGTATAGATTATTGTCTCCAGTGACTGTGCTTACAATAAGCAGATAGTTTGGTATTGAAGTTAAGTTTGTAAACCTTGTCACGAAACTTTGATGGCGTGCTGTGATTGCCGAAATTAGAGGAGACGACGTAAGGGAGAATGGCAAAGAAATAAAAGTCGACACGCAAATCGATTAGAGAAGTAATCACTAGTTGCAGCCACAGTTCCTTCTTTCCTCCTTCGACACTGTGCAGGGAACGAGCCTCTGATACTCAAACCTCCCCTGTTCCCCTCTGAGCGCAGCATGGAGAAAAACACACCAGTGGAGGGACGACCTCTGTTTTCATCTCATGATTTACGAGCTCCTTCGCTCTGTTATTGAATGCCATTATATGGCCATGGGGAATAGCAAGTGTGTGGAATACATCAGCAGGGCTTCGTCTGGACGCATGGAGAGATGACCCTGATAGGAGGAAATGTCCTTTCTGCTCCACTCATTCTCTCCCCTCCGTATGCTGGTGTCTGCCAGCGAGCCCTTATCCCAGCTGAATATATTTAAGAGCTACTCATTGACTATTGATAATAAGAAGATGAATGCCATCTGGAAGTACGTAAATTAGGGGATTTGAAGTGGAAAGTGGTTTCTGGGTAGAAGTAGCTACATATTACATTTTTTATTTCTATGTAGGGTTACAAAAGGATATATTAGAACATGCCTCTGCCTGTTGTTTGGTAGAAGTTGAGAGGGGTAATCAGAAACTTCTGATTTCTAAGAGTATTTGCACATACTAAAGCGGCCATTAAATGGTCCCTACCCTAAAGGGTGTATATAATGGGAAACCCAGTTTTCATTTATTCTATCTACATTATTTGTTATAAAAATCTAAACTACACACTACGAAATATACCATTCTCTGCACAGACCAATCCTTTCGCTGCACAGACCGTACACAGTAAATGTCTATAATTATAGTGTAAACCCAAAATATGCCCACAAATATGTTCCCAAAACACTTTAAATTCATTTGGAACTCAATTTAATACAAAATGGTTTGTGCTGAATTATAAAATGGTAAGTGCTGCCATTTTATTTGGTATTAGCAGGTAAATACAGTAATAATTTAATTTACAGAAATAAAATTACAGGACTGTCAGAAGAACACAACAAAAATCACAAGAACACTCAGCGAAACACTCAACACTCGAGCATGAGAAACTGTTCTGGGGAATACAGGAATGCTGGACTGCATCTACTAGAGATGGGTTACAGGGCAGCTGGCAATATACGGTTGCTTTGTCTCTCTCAACAGTACTATAAATTGATGTAATTATATTTTACAAGGAAATTAGCAGAATTTAAATTAATATTTGTTGCAAAATTGCTCAATTACATTTTTCTCAGTAATTTAGCACTAAAATACATGAAAAATTATATATTGCCTCAAAAAAAAACCAAAATACAATAGAATATTTGCAGTATCTGCAAATTTTCTAGAGTTTTGCAAACAATTATTAGCTAAGGTTTTAAAAAATCTGCGAACAACTGATTTCAAAGTTTCTCTGAATTTGCAAAATGTTACATATATCCCCCTATTCAATCTACAGCAGCATAACACTGCCTACCCACCATAAATTATGAGGAATATTGAAGCCTTGTCTACATTTTAAATGAAGAACAAAACAGGCAATCCTGTCAGAACAGAGCTCATGAACATATATCTGTCTTTACCAGGATATTAACCTGTAACCAGTTTGTAGATGTTCATGTAAAATAGATTACAACTGCATTTGGGTGCATCTGGGTACTCAAAATTTCATGTATTTCAATAAAAGTTTAGTGTAATTATCTTTCTACAGCTCTGTTCATTGTTCTGGATAAATTTAACATTGGTCTGCTTTACTTTCTTTACTTTCTTGCTAATCATCTTAATTCCATTGGGGCTCTCAGGACTGGCCTATTCAAAAAATTTTATCTGCAACAACCCAGGCTTTATTTAATGAAAACACCGATTCCAATCTTGGTTTGTGGATCTGTTTTCTAGCTAAGTCTGTGGAGAAAAGCTGATGACTCTAGAAGTCTCTTCCCCGCTGCCTCAGATGTCTGCTGCACTGCACACTTACAAAAATACTTTCCAGTGCTTAGCAAATAAAAAAAAAGCTGATCCTACCAACATTTTTAGTTAAAGACCTTTAAATCTGTCAGTTTTATCAAGCTGGCCATGCTAATGCCAGTTTTTGAGCAACTACTCTGTGTTTGAAGTGATGCACATTAGAGTGTCTGTACTGATGGTTTGTTTTGAGGTCTGACTGCTTTGAATTCAAAAGTGCTCCACATAAGGAAGCCCAAATTTGAGGTGGGATGTAACACTGAGCTGTGATCAGAATGTTGTGTGTTGGGGGCAGTTAACTCATTTAAGGGATTCTTTGGATGGACAGAGCGTACCTCAGGGGGGGCAGGGTTTGTCCCTGGGCGGCATTGCCACCTCAGCTACTGCCCTGATGTAATAATGCTTAAAACCAACAAATACAGAGAAGATTTTAAAGCATCATAGACTCCTATTGGAACGTGGGACCCAAAATGCCTCTGGATTTGTTTGTATCTTCAGTAAAACAAAATACATTGGAATTTTCCATAATTTCCATTATGTAGTGCTTTAACTGACAAACATGTTCATGCAGACTCTACTAATTTAGTGCCAGAGTGTAATGATTTTGAGTAGATATTTCACACTTTCAACCTCTATGAATACTGAATTGAGGTACAGGTTACAAGCAATACCGATGTATTTGTAATCGTTTCAGTATAATAGTGGAATTTTAATAGAAGCCTTGTTTCTGAGTAGCAGTTGAGAGACATAACGTCTACCCCATTGAAATGATGTAAGTCAATGACATTGAAACCGAGTGTCATGGACATGGACTGAGCCTAGTCTCGTCAATGGTGTTTTTTCTATGAAACCTCTCATGTAGTCTTCTGGGTTTGAAATGAGTCTGGGAAACTGACCATTACTGCCTGAACATTTCCTCCATCTCTAAGCCCTTTGTGTGTGAGAGACTTGAAAGATGTAGGACTGAAGATGTTAGTAGGAGTCCTGCATGGCCAACGAGCATTAGAGCTGTCTAGGATGGATCAGTTAAATCCTGAACAGCCCACGGTTCACCCCTGCTCTGAGTAGGTGGGATGGAAACGCCACCATCCCCAGCAGCTGCAATTAAACCGGCTAATTTTAAACCTCTCTGTGGCGAGAGACCAAAAGGAGACGGGCAGATGGAGGGGCAGTCTGATAGTATCTCACCTGCTCGGCTCCAGAAGAGCTGTTTCTCTCACACTCCAGCAGCACATGGGGACACTCGAGAATTTATGAATTTTGATTATTTGTTTGGCTGGAGAAATTGCTCCTGGAAATCACAGCGCATTCAGACATGAAGAGGTTTGACGAAAGGTCCACCTCCACCTGTTTCCGAGTCCATTTCTTTATTATTTACTTCCACACAGCCCAGCGAGCTTGATGTGTTCTGTATGCGATTTCAAATAGAGCCCATTACTTTTAAGTGACCCTAAGGCATAACCATGGGACTAATGGGACGCTCAGGTTTTCTGCAGCATTTCAGTCAGGGCTGGGAAAAGAACAGGAAACCTGTTTTTTGGAATAAATAATGCTATAGAAAGCTAATAGAATAACTACTGTTTGATTGGAAGAATAAGACATGAATAGTTTACTCCCATCTAACACTTTTGCTGTGTAATTGTACAGAAAACAGTCATATTATTTAAGAATATGTTTGATATTTAGTGGTCCAAATGGTATTTGTAACTTTTAACAGCAGTTTATGTAAATAGATGCTATTCCTAAAAATCTTTGGCTATTTCTGGATATCATATTTTCAGCATATGAAATAAAAAGTCATTTTTAAATAGTATAGTATGAGGAGTCATGCTAAAATCATCAAGGATTTTAATTAAAGTAAAGTAAGACAGTAAAAGGTCAGTTTTGATGGTTTAATTGAAGAGAACCTTCACATTATGTGGAAGCTCTTTTAACTGCATTGTAAAACCTTCTGGGAACATTTGGACAGGTTTTTGTCAAAGAATGTATGTATACAGTCCAGTATAATTTGATCAAGGATACTTCTGATTCAGGAATTGACTTGTCAACCTGAGGTACGGTGTGTGTGTGTGATTAAAAACAGAGCCTATTACCCATAAATGACCCAAGAATGGAGTAGAGCTAGAGGAAGACTGTTTTCACACCTCATGTAGCATTGATTTCCAGCCAGCTCCGCCACAGCTCTTGCCTCTTGCACCTCACTTGCCTCTCCTGGGGTTGTGCCTATTCACAGACCCAATTTCAGCGAGATGGATCCGATGTCAGCCTGACCCAGACACGCCTGGGCCTGCGTGGTGGATGTATAGGAAGAGTAAATCTTTCTTTTTCTTTCTCTCTCGCTCTCTCTTTTTTTCTCTCTCTCTCTCTCTCTCTCCCTTTCTCTCTCTCTCTCCCTCTCTCTCTCTGTTCCTCCTGCATTCTTCCTCTTGCTTTCTTTTCCAAATGAAGTCAGCAGGAAGCTGTATGCCATCAGCTGTCTGAGTGGTGGGACTCCCCAGAGAGAGAAGGTGGGGAGAAAGAGAGAGAGAAAGGGAGAGAGAGAGAGAGTTAGACAGAGAGATAGACACTGACAGAGAATGAGGGGGAGGAGGTACAGGGAGAGAGTAATAGAGAGAGCGAGGGAGAGAGAGAGAGAGATTTAGGGAAGAAGGAGAAAGAGAGAGCGAGAGAGATAGTGAGAGAGGTAGAGAGAGAGAGAGAGAGAGAGAGAGACAGAGAAACAGAGAGAATGAGGAAGAGATACACAGGGCAGCGCTACCGCAGCCTGATCAGGGAACAAGAGGCTCTGGGAGACTGAATGAAACAGGGCAAAGCCTGGACAGGCCTGAAAGCTTGTCCAACAAGGACACTGTCACTGATATTCATATAAGCCATGATTCTGTATTTCTGCTCATGCCATTACACTTGATATTTCTGTGGTTATCATTGTAATAACCCTACAAAACTGGTCCAACCTGAGAGCTATTTCCCCACTTATGAAGATGATTTTGTCTGCTAAATGTGTTTGAGTTAGAGAGCTAGATCATTAGAAATTTGGTCCATGGGTATTTTTTTTCCAAACCTGCCATGTGTTTGTTGTTTTGCAGTGTGTATTAACTTTTTCCTGCTTTCTGTGTTCTTCTAGTATAAGGGACAGGCCAACCTGCATGTGTTTGAGGACTGGTGTGGCTCAACTGTGTCTCAGCTCAGGAAGAACCTCCACTTCCCTCTGTACCCACATGTAAGTGTATTAACTCAGTACACCAATTTAGCTCAGGAAACCTAATTTTATGTCCATGTTAAAAATACTGATACATTTATTTGTTTGCTTTTCCATTCAAATCTATGCATTTTGAACAAGGAACAAATGAGTGTGGAAATGTTTCGCTTTAGCATGCTTGTTGCATTTAAGTAAAGGAATCAAGCAGTCCAAGGGGGTGTGTGTGTGTGTGTGTGTGTGTGTGTGTGTGTGTGTGTGTGTGTGTGCGAATGTGTGTGTATGTGTATGTGTCTGCACAATTGCTCAAAAAGATTGCAGAGCATGCAATCATGAAGGCAACATAGAACTTCTACACAGTAATAGACACCAATGGTAGACTTAGCACAAAGCACCAATTCCACATGCTGATCCATTTTTTACTCATCATTCTCCAAGTCCAGGACTCCACTGCTACAGACCTGGCAAACCATGTGCTGAGCCAAGATCATTATTTGCCACTATTCTCAATGCAAATTATGTGACCTCTCAAGCTGGCTTGTGTGTGTACACTGCATATTAAAGCCCCCTGGGTTACCTATCCATGCATGCTGTGACTATCGCTTAGTCATAACCCGTGTTTGATGTGAGCAAACTGATTTTGGGAAATGAGTGTGTGCACAAGGGTGGCATAGGTTGGACCCAAGGATAGACACAGCAGGTAATGTTTTATTTGCCGTTTTTTTCCCTTGCAGACCAGAACCACGGTGAAGAAGTTGGCTGTGGCTCCAAAGTGGAAGAATTATGGATTGAGGATATTTGGTTTTATTCATCCTTATAAAGATGGTGAGTTCGAGGGTTATGGGATACAAAACAATGAATAACAGACATAACAAAGACACACACGTGCACATACGCAAACACACACACAAACAAGCACCCCGAGTGGGGCTGATAGGGAAACAGCCGGCGTAAAGGACTACCCATAAACCATGATGGCTGTGTATGCTGCTCTTTTGTGTGTGTGTGTGTGTGTGTGTGTATAGCTGGGGAGTCTCTAGAAGAAGTATTTTAAGAGGACAATGGAAAGGAGGTTTGTTAAAATACGGCTTCAAAAATATGTTTTTTGCTCGTTTTATTTATTTCAGAATATGACGAGATTTTACTAGAGATACTTAGTACATTATTACAATATTCTTACCTATAGGTCATAACATTTCTATCTCTATCTATCTATATATCTGTCTGTCTGTCTGTCTGTCTTTCTGTCTGTCCGTCTATCTCTTGGTCTGTCTGTCTATTTAGATTTATTATTATATACGTGAGCTTACATACTGTCCATTGAAATTAATATAATTGTTTTGTTTTTTTTACTTTTGATGAACTATGTTGCAACTTCAGAGAAATCCACTTGTGTTTTATTTAAACTCTGCTGCTACATCTGTAGCATATTTTACCCCATAAATACCTGTCTCTTTTTTTTTAATTACAAATTATTTGATACTGTTAGTGTAGCATCTTATTTGATTCTTGTTCAAGTGTACTTGACTAAAATGTCCTGAAAATGCTTTTACAGTGTATTTCATTTTGTTATTTTAAAAAATCTGACCAAAATCAGGTATTGGCCGTTGTGACTAAATTGGAAATTTAAATTGGCCTTTAAAAATAATGTTCATTTATCATTTCATATGTAATCTTCCTTCCAGGAGATTTCCAGTTCGCTATAGCCTCTGATGACAACTCAGAGCTGTGGCTGAGCTCCGATGAGAACCCCCTAAACTCCAGGCTTTTGGTGTACGTGGGCCATGTAGGTATAAATGACTAAAGATTTCCATGTATTTCAACCATATATGCACACTTTCTTTCATCAACAACAGCAACCCAATGAGAACCGAAAATCAATTGCGAAACTTTCCCTTAAGAAACCTTAAGGGGGGGGGGTGGGGGGGGGGGCTGGTGG